>JAAOAG010000240.1:0-228140 GCA_013186755.1 Fusarium begoniae
ACTATAAACTAAAATATATTAATTACTACTTATCTATACACTATACATAAGGTTTCGATAGGTAAAGTAATATACATTCACAAGATTCCAATTGCTCTTTCCTCGGCACGCATTGAGTTATACGCGTTTAACCACCACTTATGTATAGGCTTATCCCCCATCCACGTCCCATCTGGCCCGAGCTCATCCCATGGCTTGGGACAGAGAATGTAATGAACGTTCTTGACTTTCTCATCACGCCATATAGCACCGTGCACGCTTGGCTCTCGCATCGTCTTCAAAGCGTTGTAGATGTACGGTAATGCGACCCAACGACGTTTGTAAAGGTCTGCCAAGAGGTCCTGATCTGGAAACTGATAATCAAGACCAGTCTCGTTCATCTTCGTGACAATCTGATCAAAAATGACTTTCGATGGGTTGATGACTAGAAGTCCACTGTTGAGTTTGCCCAGTCCTGTTGATATATCTGCTCCGGTAGTTTGGGCGACGTCTGGTGAGGCATGCTGCGATGTAAACGAGCAATTCTCGGGTTTCCAGTTCGGCGGATAGTGTGGCTTTCGTAAGGGATTGCAAGTACATGCATGACAAGCAGCGAACACTCTTTTACTACGACTCATGTCTCCAGATCCGCTTACTGATGGTGAATCGAGGTCAAGGTCCATGAGTTCATCCATGTTCTGTAGCGGTAACATATCCGAGTCTAGGAGAACAATTCGTGAGTAGTCTGTGAGTGAGAAGGCGGTCAGCTTTGTCCAGCACTCATTAAATCGTGGATCATCGGTGTATTCAATTGTGGTCGTTGGGGCGAGTCGTGGTACCTGGAGCGTTGTTATGCTTCGACGCTTCAGAGACTCAACGCTGGCAAGAGATAATGTGCTAGTGTATAAAACCAGCAGCGAATATCTTGATTTGACGCATCGTAGACGGTAGTTGAGTGTCAGCACGCCCTTGAGATAGTCATCGTTCGTCACCAAAGTTGCCCAGACTGAATGACAGTTAGTCAAATGAGGTGGAGAGAGCTCTCCCATACGTCCAAGCAGTCACCAACCTTTGCGAGGTAGAGTTGCAGTATTTTCAGAGACCATTATAACTGGATTAGTTAAAGCTCCCTCAACACAAGATACGCGTAAAGAGCTGTATTGATCACAGACCGAGTACCCTTCAATTCAGGGAAGAACCCTCAAAATATTGAATTGCGGCCGCGTGTTCTTTTATAACCTAGCATCGGCAGTTGTTAGAGTTCACTGCGCAAACTTAGTATACACGGCTGCCTCGGACGGCAATCGAAGTGGCTTGTTTCTATGGCGATCTCTTACTAAAAAGTCAAACCAACTCCACATTCTTCATGCACGGTATCCCAAAGTTGGTATTTCCATGTCTAACATTGTCTCAGCGGCAGGAAATGGCGCAGCTGAAAGATGCACTATTGGAGATTATCTCTTGGCAATCTCTCACCGACCGCTCGATACTGCTTGGCATCGGAAGAGCTGACGTTCAGAGTAATTGACAACAGGCTTGCTTTGATGTTTGCAGTCGGGCTGTATCGGAATACCTGGCTGTCTTGCAATGTTGGCCATGGCTGTTCCGTAGTAAGGCCGCTTACTAATTTACAGGATATCACTTTCGCGTTGTTCTTTACCATGCGTGCTTATCCGATGCTTCATGTCTATACCCCGCCCAGCCATCCCTACAATCACATACCCTACACATCCTATTTCACCGAATCAGAAATGGGCGACATGGTAGAAACAGAGGCAATGGATGATATCACTGTATACCAACTTAACAGTGGCATTGGAGATGGTGCAAATATAGTACTTGGATTCAATGGCTGCTTACTATCCGTCTCCATATTTCCTTCCAACGGGTCGTCTACCAAGGACACGGAGGGACAAAAGGATCGCCCTCTACAGGATCATTTTATTGATGCCTTAGAGAAGGCTACCGTATGTCAGGACGACGACGAGTATGAGGAGCTTGTGGATGAGGTCCTTATCCCGATTCTCGACACTGGAAGACCTCTTTTTCATCAGTTGATACCTTCACGAGACGAGCTTGTGCAAGACAACCAATCTCTATATCATCTCTTGTTTCCCCCAATCCTCTACTTTCGCTTAGAGGCTCCTGCTCCTACTAACTCCGTCTCCCTCATATCTATCGACTCCAGCGAAGCATCTACCACTCTTACCATCGATTCTGCCTTTGACCAAAGTATAGATCAAGATTTAGAACTGAACCCAGATATACCACGCTTTACACCCGAGGAGATCTCCGTGGCTGAGGTCTTTGTGCGTGGTGCATTTACTCTTACCGCTGCCGTGGAGGTGCAAGGCCAAGACATGTTCTGCAAGTCGCATGTTAGAGCAGGCGGACTCTTTGGTACAAGTGAGGCACGAGAACTCAATTGCCTCGGCGAGATGGTCAGAGTCTTCCCACCAAACATAATAAAGATTCCCCAACTTCTAGGCTATATCCACCACAAAGAAACCCAGCAGATCTTGGGGTTCCTTCGCCAGTGGGTGCCCGGACGCAGACTCAGCGATGCCATTGCCACTGCTACAGCTGAGAAACGACAGAAATGGGCTTGCCAGATCCGTCAATCTATAGAGCTGCTTCATCAGAATGGGATGGTATGGGGAGATGGAAAGCCTAGCAACATCATCATCGACGATAAGGATGATGCCTGGCTAGTGGACTTCGGGGGCGGGTACACGCGAGGCTGGATTGATGAGGAACTGATGGAAACAAAACAAGGAGATGAGCAAGCCTTGAAGAAGATCATTGAATTGCTAAGCGGAAATGAGGATGTGCCTTTATCCCCATAGAGAAAGAAATATCCGAGGATTTACGAGGTTTACGTAGTGCCAAGGTTCGATAGTGCAGATCAACGGCAGTTCCTAGCACACTTATTTTTGTTGGGACTGAACGGCCGCTAGGAAGAGATCAACCTTTATCTTAACACAAAAGTCCCTAAGAGTCCGAATGTAGCTTAGTGAGGAAGTGATGGCAAGAGTGAGAAGCTCAAAGAATGTCTCGTCCTGCAAGAGCGATTGTCCTGTCAGCACCAAGCGTTACATCTCTTAATCCAGAACGCTCGGAATAGATTCCCAGCTAGTACTATCGAGGTCAGTAAATCTATCGTCATACGCTGAGCTCTCTAGTACCCTCTATTCATGCGCAGGCACCGAATGGCTCACTGCCTTACTTACAGCCCAGAAGCTGTATGTTATCCAGTGAACCTCTTTGTGACCTTGGCTACCTCCCGGAGTAGCAAGGGCCTCGGCGGACGGTTCCTGGCCAAGACTGCCACCAAAAGTTGCAGAACACATCCCCGGAAACCGCGGAATTGGGAAGCTTCATCTTCTTCGAAACATCGCCTTGACCGCCTTAATTGTTTCCGCTGTGACGGTCTTCCCTAATACTGATGACGTATGTTATAGTTGCATGATGCTTCGGGTCCCACGGCCTGCGTTGGCGTACTGGATGGTGTGCTTTACGAAGCTACCGTAGGGCTAGCTATACATAGGTCAGTTATCAGTATCTGAGGCTGAGTGATAAGGTATGAGCGGGGCCAGCCTTCGATCTGCATGCATGCGTCGGTACCTGACGACCCAAGGTACATATGCCGTTTCCGGGTATAATACGATAGCAACGATAGATAGTTCAGCCTAGCAGGGGAGGTAACCCTTCTAACGGGCCGCCGGATGAAACACATATAAACAGACAAAAAGTTCCGGTTAGCTGTTAACTTTAAAGACATTAATGTTGTATGGAAGTAGGTGTTGCAATTATCGAGTGGCATCATCTGTAACTACATGACTTGACCTTCTATGCAATTCGTAGACCTGGGAGTATCCCGTAGAGTGAACAAATTCTCTAATTATATAGAGTTCCCCTCCAAGCTCCGCTGTCCAACAAATGACCTATTGCTTCTCGTCCCTGATGAAATTTGCATTTTATATGCGCGGATCCAAATTTCATGTATCCATTATTTAACGTTAGGTGGGGTTCTCCATTGCGTGTTCCTGGATACGGAATAGCAGCCCGGCATTTGTAGCAATGGAGCTTCCGGAATTCGGGATCATATCTACAATGCTCTAAAGTCTCACTTCAACCTTTAAATACTACATCGTATAATTACCCTCCTCGGAGCCCGTCATCCCACATCGGCAGATTAAATTAAATGCAACCAAATAAACAGTTTTTTACGTGCTGTCAAAGTAACAATGATGTTTTTCTCGCTTAGATGGCCGGATGTGGCGATAATACGCGCCGTATGAGAGATGCAGGAAGACATCGGACGATGGACTGCAGCCGAGAACCGAAGTCTATCGCGTGCCTTTTGCTCGTGTTTAGTAGAGGCTGAGGCTCTGGGCGCACACACACGCCAACAGGGGAGAAGAGCCGCCCCCACGGGGGAATTAGTCGACGGCAGACGGGGCCGATGAGTCAGGGTATCGGTCCCAAGCTGGCGGTCAACTTTAAATAGCATATCAGATAACCCACTTCACGCAGTTGATGGCCTACACGTAGACGAATGACGTATAAACGTTGTTATGTTGACTGTGATGTAGTAGTCTCGGTTCAGGGGTCAGAGAGAATAGTTATATATCATACGTTCCGGCCGAATGGTTTCAAGGCCGTAAGGAGTATAACTGATAACAGAGTCTCTTGAATCTCTTTCTGGGTATTAGCTCATCCTGATCACTTCAACAATCCACCAACCTGCCTGAACCATTGCCTCATTCCCTGTCACCATGAGCTTCCGATTCCCCTATCACGAAACTCCATCGGAGAGCAGCTTCAACCACGAGGTTAACGACGTGGAGAAGGGCCAGCACGATACCTCGGGAATGGCACTTGCACCACTAAGTAAGGTCTATGCAACCGACAAAGCGAATGGCCACCTTACTGCTTTCCCTCCAACTCATGACGGTAACATGTCGTCCGCCACACAATCGACCTCATCTTTTCACAACTATAGCAAATCAGACTCTTCATTGCCGATTCTCCCCAAGAAAAAGATCACGCCACCGGCACCAAAGAAGCAGGAACCCAAGAAAAGTACCCTGTTCGTACTGTGGTTCAATACATATAAGCGGCTCTTCGTTTTTGTCGTCACCCTCAACCTTGTTGGTATAATCCTTACTAGCGTCGGACAGTTCCAATATGCGCAGGATAATCTTGGTTCTATGGTTCTGGGAAACCTGCTCTTTGCTATCTTGATGCGCAACGAGTTGTTCTTTCGGATCCTGTATATGGCTTTTATCTACGGACTGAGAAGTGTATGTAACTACCAAGCTGTGATGATGGAGAGGCTAACATTGAACAGTGGGCGCCGCTGAGAATGAAGTTGATGGCAGCTTCATTTCTGCAGCATGTTGGAGGAGTGCACTCGGGTTGTGCTCTCTCTGGCACTGCGTAAGATACACCCTTATTCATGCTTCTACTAGTTGCTGACTTGTCATAGTTGGCTCGTGTATTACATTGTGCAGATTCTCAGTCACCGCAGTATCCGTGAGCCTGCTGTACTCATCAGCGGGATCGTCACCGTCGTCTTCATCATAACATCTGTAGTTAGTGCATTGCCATGGGTCAGAAAGTAAGTCAAAGCCTGTGTTACCCATTGAATTGCACTGATCCCACGTTCCAGTAACCACCACAATATCTTTGAGCGATACCACCGATTCGCAGGCTGGTTGGGTTTGGCTGTGAGTCATTGTCAGAGTCCTTTCAGTCTTGATACTGACTTGGGTATAGGCTACATGGTCTTTCGTTGTTTTGAGCAACTCTTACGATGCTACTAGCGGCAAAGATAATTCTAGCGCACAGTCCTTGATTACAACAGAAAACAGCTGGTTCACCATTTTCATGACAATCTTGTCGGGAACCCCAGTTCCAACGTACTGAAATCGATATTTACTGATACATGTGTTGTTTAGGATCGCTCTCCCGTGGGTCACAGTCCGACAAGTCCCCGTCGAGGTAGAAATACCCTCATCCAAGGTCGCCGTCCTCCGGTTCGAAAGGGGAATGCGACAAGGTCTCCTGGGGCGCATCGGCCGATCAGCCTTAATGGAGTATCACGCTTTCGGTATTATCAGTGAAGGACGCCATTCGCCGTATCATTACATGGTTTGCGGTGTACAGGGTGATTTCACCAAGAGCCTTGTTGCGAACCCGCCTACAAAGATCTGGACACGAGAATTGAAATTTGGTATAAGCTGCTTGCGGGGCATATTGTGACAGAGATTGTACTGACATTGTGTAGCTGGAATCGGACACGCTTCTGCAATGTTCAAAAGGGGTATTCGCGTCTGCACCGGAACAGGAATTGGTGCCGCTCTGTCAACATGCATCCAGAACAAAAACTGGTATGAATACCCAAATTCTTTACCAACGCCAACCTCTACTAACAGTCCGTCCAAGGTTCCTCATCTGGATCGGTTCTGACCAGCTAAACACCTTCGGAACCACGATCTCACGTCTTATCCACGATAACATCGAGCCTGATCGAATGATACTATGGGACACTAAAGAACGCGGCGGTCGACCAGATACAATGCAGCTCCTGAGAGATACGTGGAATAACTTTGGTGCTGAGGTCATTTTCATCACATCCAACATGAAGGGGAATGATGAAATGATGCAAAGATGCCGTGAAGGTTCGTACAACTTTATCCTAGACGTTTTATGAGTTTCGCTGACAGCTGATGATCGATACAGAGGGAATGCACGCTTTCGGCACACTCTGGGACTTCTGAGCTTGGTGCCCGTCAAAAGCCATTGCTCTGCCACTTTAATGCACTCTAATGCTTTTACATTTATCATGTCTTCGATGCTTTCTTCGTTCGAATAGCACGGTTTTTCCGCTGTATTTTCTTTTGTTCCAAGCTTGAAGTCCGTTGGTCGCTTTTTAGATAGTATTCTTTGGAGTTTGAGATATAAGGCGGACGCTTTCATCTAATTAGTTAGAGGATATCTACATAGACACTGGATAGACATAGAAAAGAGGCTAATCTAATTGGGTATACTGCCACTTTCGCCATATAATGAGTCAAGCTCCTCATTATGTCTACGTAGGCATTGTCAAATGTATTTGTGATAGAAGCTATCCTCCAGTCTCGCCTTGTTTACATAGTATATCTCCCACATCATAAACTACTTCAAGTATACAACCGGAGCACTTATCTGTACCTTTTGGAGACCGTTATCAGGATCTCTAGCCCTTCAGCTACAACCAGATCCTACGTACCAGGGAGTGCAAAGAGTATACTGCCCATATCTGTTGATATGTGTTGTTTACCTTTGTGTGTTTGGGCTGAAGCCTCCTTCAAACCTCTAACCTTATCACAGAAGTATGCAAGCCTTATACACAAACTACTACCGGCCGTGAAGAACTGCGTTTGTCAAGTCCTTCACTGAGTGCCACATGAACCAAATTCCAACCAATCCATCTTTCACACGCTATCTTAGCGGCTAACTAGAATTGTCAGCCGCGCTCAGATGATGGGCGAAGATGCCTAGCAGTGATAATGACGCAGGCTATCAAACTGAGGCCAATGGAGAAAATGATCCAGGAATGTGGTGGATTGTTACGCGCTTTGCCGAAGTCAACAGTTGGTCATTGGGAGGTCAGTCTCTATGAAAGTAATGATCTACTGGTTATCGGAATTCTGTTGGTTCTGCCTTGGTGACTGGTTTGAAACACTGTTGACCCATTTGCGGGCCTCCAGGTCACTACTCAAATAAGTAAACGCCGAGTTTGGCCATTGGTTCAAAGCACCGGCTCCAGCAGAGGTAAATCAGAGATTAGAGCGCCAAAGGATGACGGCGAAGTGATAACAGATTGTACGAAGCAGACAAGGCAGTTCTTTTCTGTTCCCTGCTAACATCAGAGTGAAAAGCAGCTGTATCAAATAGGAGACAGGATTTCACGCAATAGATTTCGTGGAAAATGCCTTCTTGTTATCTCAACTACTAGTAGGTGTCGTTCTATACTCCGTAAATCTTTAACAGCGCCTTGAAAGATGCACCCTCTAGCAGCTGACTCGCTGTCAGCCGATCCTGGAGCTCATACGAAAGTCCTTTCCGTAGCACTGAAAGCACAAGCTCTTGTTCTTCTGCATTGGTGTCTGGTCGAAGTCGTGCTAGCTTGTATCCAAGTGACGCCGTAGGTTCCAGCTCATGGTCCTGATCGTACTACAAATCATTTTCCATGCTACCTACCTTAAAACTTCCCCTCCACGCAGTAAGGAGAGGACCTAAAGAATAGACAATGCAAGATACTATAGAGGAGTTTGATCCACCATAGAAGAGGGCATAGCCCATATATAACTCGGCAAAAATGCACATGTAACTTCACATATCAGTGGCAAAGGTTAGGGCTTGGTTATAAACTCTTTCTGGGGCGCAATAGATCGTAGGGGACTGTACTTTCTGTAAGACTGGGGTGCCTGATTTAATTGCTAGCCCAAAGTCACCTAGAGACACATCGTCTACGATCAAGCTTTCATAAGCTTGCATTAGCATGACAAGTTCACCTGCATTCCAGAGGTCAGGTTCCAGACCAATTTTCTTAGGCCGTCCTATACGGCAGTACTCTCCAGCGACACTAATATTATCCATAGGTTGGAGACTGTACATAACATTCGCGTTACTCAAGTCTGTGAATTGAGTCAGATTTTGTTCATTGAGAAGGGACCTGATAGACTGTTGGCTCACCTCTATGAGCGATTCCATTGCCATGACGATGACTGATAGCTCGTAGTAGTTGTTGCGCAGCCGACAGTCTGACGCGCAATGGCTTCTGGCGGGGATAATCTCGAAGGTTGGGTCCTTGTAAAGGCAAAACAGGAATCTGGTGGCTTCCGAGGGGTCCATAGAGAAAAGGTGTTCTCATAGAGTATGAGATGGGAGGTATCTTGCATGTCTCTGGCAATCTCTATCTGCATCTTGTATTCGTAGTCATTTGGTCCTTCAGGTGTCATGATCTTCAGGGCCACATCTTTTTCCCCCAGAGTTTCGTATGCCATCCAGACGTTTGAGAACCCTCTGTGGCCTAACTTGTGCTCGACCCGATACTGACTGGCTAAGGTTTCGCCGATGCAGATAAGATAGTAAAGACCCTCGACGTAACGTTGGGGATTCTCAGAAACTTCTTCGACCTCATATTCGCCATTTGAGTCGGCAAAATCACCTTGATCAACAATATCATAGTGTGCAGACATTTCTGGTCTGAGCAGCAGTGGTGGTTCGAGACTGATGGGTAATAGCATTGTTGGGGAGGAAGGGAGTTAGGTGAGGAACCTTAGTTGGGGTCGTTGATGCTTAGGGTAGGGTTGATGAATCGGCTAAGCTAAGATGTCATGAGCGCTGTGGCTGTTAACCTGATAGTGGGACAACGAAGACATCGCTTTTCAATGACAAATGTATAGACAAGGCGCCGAAGTCTTTCTTATATGCCAACTTAGCAATTATATGGAAACGTTGGTCCGGCTTATGTGCTGGTATCATCCGTAACCCCGCCGCGATGCAGGGTAGGCATTTGTAGCTTATCCAGAGATGTTGCTGAGTCATAACATTGTCTTGGCAACACCGCTTCTCGGAAGCTGAATCATGACTTTTACCTCATTCATTTCTGCCTTCTAAAGGGACATCACCATCTAAAACCGCAATAATCAACAACATAGCCAATGCATCGAAACAGAATATATCGGGTAACAAACGGATATCTGTACAATGGAGCGCCGATCCAAAACTCGTGCGACGCTTGCCTGTCTCCCTTGTCGCAACCAGCATCTGAAATGCGATGGGACACGCCCGATTTGTTCCAGATGCCAAGGCCTCTCGAGAACCTGTACATTTCCCGAATCGCGTCGAAGTGGTAGCTATAAAGCAGCGTCAAGAAGAACGCGGGCTCAAGATTTCCATGCGCATAACTTGACCCCCACTGATAGCTTGGCATCTCTTGCTTCGGAACTTCAGCAGCCGCTATCAGACTCGCTTGCAGGCTTTGGAGTGATAGAAACTCAACACGATGATGGAATCGAGTTTGTTGATCTGTACTATGAGAACTTTCATCCAAGTCATCCTTTTATTCTGCCGAGGACAGCTCTTGATGCGAGGTATGCTGCTGGATGCCCTAGCATTCAGCATCTTATGGGCGATGTTCGGCATATTGGCTCTTTTTACACGAGTAGCCCTATCATTGGAATCGAAGACTCGTTATTGGGGCAGGTGGAACACATTGATGGATTCACCGTGCAAACAACTCTGCTGACAGCATTGGCTAAGAGCATGTGCGCAGAGCAGGACCTTGCCGACGAACTACTATCAAAGGCAATGCGCCAAGCAAGTCTCATTGGCATGGGAACTAAGACACTAACAGAGTTTACTTCACAGAGCGATCCGGTGCTCGCAGAAAGTTTGAGGCGCACAATGTGGATGTTGTACGTGAGCGACGCGAACTTTGCTGTTATCCGACAAGACTATACATTGAGGCTGAAGGACATGAGCTTCGATGTGGATCTCCCATGTGAAGATAAGGAGTACAATGAAATGGTAATTCGCCCAGACATATCTCTGGATAAATGTTTGCATTGCTGAAATGAACCACAAAGCTTATTCCGCCGACAAGAACGACACTCGCAGAGTATCACAGCCGCGAGTACGACATGCAAGAAAAATCGTTTTCTTCGTTTTCATACTATATCGATGCAAGTGTAATATTCGCTACTACACTGCACGCATCGCTCAAGTTCATGACCACACCTAAAGCAGAGATGATGTGTGATGATCTCGAGGCCAAGATTGCTGGCTGGTTTACTATGTTGCCGCCAAGTAAGCGAGACCTCGATGTTCGGCCTGCCTTTTTTGATCAGCTCATTTTCCAATCACACATGATGATGCACACGTAAGAGAAGAAGCTGCACATATTCTATCTCCTTGTTGAATCGGACTGACTAAAAGAACCTTAGATGTCTTGCTTACATACACAGACCCTTTTCCACCCTTCGATATGACCCTATTGAATCAATCTCATCGTGTGGATCGCCTCCCCCTCCGCTATTCTTGGGAGTCAGCGGTGGAAGAGGACTGAATCGTCAGTCCCATCTGCAAAAACTCTTACAGGCCATCCGCAAACAAAACCAGTGCCTTATTATCCTGCCTCTTGGCCCAGCCCAGCTATCTCCCTTCGTCATCTGCATGGTTGCCTGCTGCACCATTGCTCACCTCGTAGCTTGCAAGTCGGCACTACCAGAAGATGAAGCCGAAGTAGCTCGATCCCGGATCCGCGTTTGTCTTGGCACACTCAGGCATTATGAGGACATATGGCCGAGGGCCAAGAAGATTTTATTGGAGCTCAAAAGAATCGCCAATTCTATTCTTCAGACTGAGATGGCGACCTTGCAGTATCAGCCCGCCTATAGTGAAGTCTCTGTAGCTCAGCAAGACAACACTCTTGGGGATTTATTTGAAGAGGAATGGTTTGATGCCCTGAGGGATTTAACATGAAGAATCCAAGTGGAGGAGGTGTTGTATCATGGACTGTGAAACGAGTAAGGCGTGGGACATAAGCATCAACTGTCTGGTTTATTAACTCAAAGTAACACTATTATAGAGCTAAGTTAGGCAGTATACCAGCTGTATATATGATTAACCAGAATAAGCTGTTCAGCCCATCTGAAAATTATGTCTAACGTGGAAAGAGACCTTGAAATGAAGTTGTACGGGCACGGATACAAACTGAGCGGATGATTAAAGAGCTTAAAAGTATCAATAAGAGAAACCGGTGCTAGGGCTATGTCAGTGATGGGATTTTCATTACTTCTCAGCCATTATTAATAACGATATTAGACCAATTACTTGGACATCGATTTGCTCTGTTCCCCGACCCTTTCGCCTGAGTTGCTCCGTGGTTCGGGGCCCACCCAAATCCCGAATTGCCTATGGGCGGGGCAAAAACCCCTTTGTCATCCCGAATACCCACGTTTATCGGGCTGTATTCAACAAAGCAGCTGAAAGTTCCGGCAAGACTTTTAGTATAAAGCAAAAGACTACCTCATAGCTTCTGAGGATGCAACACCACAAGTCCACTCACTTCACAAACATCATCACTACCTTGCCAACATGACAGCCCAGTATTTCCGGACCACGGCCCTGGGTACGATTGTCAGGTTTGCAACAAACAATCGATTCATCGCGTTGAAGAGCTACAAAGATGAGTATCCCAAGGAGGCAACCAGCGGGACATCAAACTCCAATCTCCCGGTGGAGGATGATTGCATACTTGTCGGATGGTGAGTGATATGCTACACGATTAACCTGTGTTCTCTCTTCTCACGATGAACGCAGGAGATCAGAAGATGATCCCGAGAACCCTCGCAATTGGTCTACAATGAGGAAGACTGCGGTGGCGGCCCTAATCTGGTAAGTTGCTTCTTATTCACTAAATCCCCATCGCAACCTGAACCAAGCCTTGCTGAAACCAAGCCTTCCTTTTAAACAGTTTATACACTTTTACCATTTATTGCGGATCGTCGATTTACGTCCCAAGCGTCGGGTACGTCAAAAACCTTTCAGATATGAGGAAGATATACTAAATCGATATAAAGACAGTTCATGCAAGAGTTCAACGTCACAGAGACAGCCGCGTCGCTAGGTCTAGCGCTTTACGTTCTCGGATGTAGGCTCTTCTCAATTACCGCCACAACTTTTGACACACGCTAACGAGAATCTTTAGATGGATTTGGGCCGCTACTATTCTCGCCGCTCAGCGAAATCCCCTACATCGGACGTAACCCAATCTACATTATCACTTTCGCCATATTCAATCTCCTCTGTATTGGAGCGGCATTGACAGAGAGCTTTGCTGGATTCCTCATCATTCGTTTTCTGCAGGGCTTCTTTGGAAGCCCATGCCTCGCCACTGGTGCTGCGAGTCTTACTGACATGGTAATAACCGATTTTCTCTAGTGTCGCCATATTCTCTAGTCACTAACCACCTACCCAACAGTTCTCCGTCATCTACATCCCATACAGTCTGGCGGCATGGTCAGGCGCTATGTACTGCGGTCCGGCACTTGGCCCATTGCTTTCAGGCTTCTCAGTTGTTGTCAAAGGGTGAACTCCTCCTGGTTATGTACAAATTGGATTTCCTCTAACGAGCAATAGATGGCGGTGGTCAATGTGGGAACTGCTATGGCTTTCGTGCTTTGTCTTTGTCCTCCTCGTCATCTTCTTACCCGAGACATCTACACCGACGTTGCTCTACCAAAGATCCAAACTTCTGCGAGAAGAAACTGGGTCGGAGAAATACATTGACGCAGCGTCCATTGCTTCGAGGGCTGTGACCCCGAGAGATGCCCTTACAGCGGCGCTGATTAAGCCATTCGAGATATCTCTCAAAGACCCTTCAATCGCGTTTGTGAACATTTACGTAAGCTGCTTTGACCAAGTTATCTGTTTGCATCTAACCCGTTCGTGTAGACATCCTTTACTTATGGAATATACTATTCCTTCTTCGAGGTTTTCCCACTTGTCTATCCCAAGATCTATGGGATGAATCTAGGAGAAACGAGCGCTGTTTTTGTATGCGTTCTAATCGCGTGTATCATTGGCATCATATGGTACCTATCTTGGTATCGTATTTGCATCGAAAAGCGATTTCAAAAACTCGGTTCATATGACGTCACCGAGACCTTCTTACGCCCTGGACTGCTTGGTGTGTTTGGTGCGCCGATCGGCATGTTCTTATTTGGTTGGGGTGTGAGAGAGTCGATTCCCTGGGAGGTGCCGACGCTTGGTATTGTTATTTACTGCGGCTTCTCTTTTGTTGTTGGCTCTGGGATCTTCATCTATCTCCCGTTGGGATATCCTCATTACGCGGCTAGTCTTTTTGCTGCGAATGATGCTTTGAGAAGTTCGTTTGCTGCAGCCGCTATTCTATTTGGTAGACCCCTCTACCTGAATCTAGGGATTGGAAAAGGCTGCAGTTTGTTGGGCGGCTTGAGTATACTTGGTATTGTTGGGTTCTGGTATCTCTTCCGCTATGGAGATCGATTGCGAAAGCGAAGCAAGTTCACAATCCAGTAACAGATGCAGACCAGAATGGTTACGGCCGGGGATAGATTAAATCAAGTCTGGGCAAAATAATTTACTCCGCTCTTATTTAGGTCGCATTTACGGAACCTGAGTCATGCCACGTTCTGTGGAACGTTAATGCATACAATCTGTACTGAGTTAATTGCTCACACAGTAACGGTTAGCGATATATTAGATAATTATTATCAGGCTCTCAGCACAAGCACATCAGATGGATGTATCAATTCGTTGATTCATGTATCGGTATTAACCCATATTATCACCCACCCAAAAGAGCATGTGGCGGACTTACCGAGCGGACTTGTGGAGCGGCACCGTGTAGCTGCTCAAAGGCTCAAAGTGGGGGTCTCGGGGCCAAATTCTAGGGCGAGGAAGCTTTGATTTACAATTTAATACCTACAAGATCCCCAGCTTCGGGCTGGACTATGTGCCCGAGCCTCCGGGTTGGTTTGTCGTCGCCTTCTGTTCAACAGTCTAATACGTCCCTAAGCGGCGACTGCCCAGAGGCGCTTGTGCCTAATGCATATATAAACAGCTTCAAAGGCCATATTCTTTTAACACTCTGTGTTTTCTCACCCTTTATTACCGTACTCCTCGGAGAAGTCAATCAATTTTACCTATCTGCTCTATCCCATCATGTCTTGAATTCTTATCTATAAAATCACCCAGGAACTGGATCACGATATCGAAGCAGTCTGGTTCATAATCTCCAAGTTCGATGCCGTCGCCGCATGGTCGCCGATGGTTATTCAATGCGCCACAGAGGGAGAAGGGATTGGTTCAATCAGGTCTGCGGTCACAGACTCAGGCGCCCACTTCAATGAAAAGCTCGAGATACTTGATGACGAGTCACATACCATTAGTTACAGCTTCGAGGAACCTGTACCGTTCCCAGAGACTGGTATCTATGGGACGCAACATCTCGATGCGATTGCGCCGGGCAAAACGCTGTTCACGTGGACAGCGGAGGCCGAGTCGATCGATGGGGAAGTGAAAGACACAGTTGGTCAACAAACGCAGGGCCTTGTTAAGATTACTCTCGCTGGGCTTGTGCAATTGCTTGAAAAACGCTAGAACGAGGTATCGAACTAGGAGGTTTACTAGAAGGGCAGCATAGTTGGCAACTAGCGTTATCACTCGTGATAATTGAATTTCAGCTTCACCGAAGGCCTCATTTCAGACCAACGGCTAGTCGAGGTTATAAATCTGCATTAACGCGATACACCATCAATTCTCAGAATCTATAGAACCATCTCTGGTGCTCCAACTGTCAGATTTATCAGACTCACATCGAGCCAGAGCATGTGATCTCGGACATAGCTGAAATCCTCGACTAAAGCATTCTGAGCATAAAAGATTGTTGGCATCGTCACACTCATCACAATAGAATTCTTGGTCGTCCCGTACACTCAAGGTACAAACATAACACCAGAGAATCCCGGGTGTGCATTCTACAGTCTCCGCATCGTGAGGTAAAGGCTGCAGATTGGTAAATGGACCTGGCAGAGGACTATATGAGCCACTAACAGTACCGGACAGGGTTTCCTGTGTTTTCAGTAGTTGTATCAGATCCGGTTTGTTTGAACGTTGAGCCCACCAGAGCAAATCTTGTCCAATGCTGACTGTGGGTTGTACATGATATCCATTGGAGAGGAAGAGTTTTGTGACCTCCAAATGCCCATTCGCCACTGCTGCGAATAAGGGGCTCAGGCCGAGCCAATTCTCACTTTTTCTGTCGACTGAATCAACGGACAGGAGTAACTTTACAATGCTGAGATATCCATTTCTTGAGGCAATGAACAGAGGTGAGAATCCATACGTAGTCTTCTGATTCAAGGGGACACCGGGCACTTCCAGAAGGAGCTTCACGACTTCGACGTGGTCCTCGTTCGCTGCGGCATGTAAGGGTGTCTCTCCGTAACTATTGAAGGCAGCAATCGTTCTTCCTGCGCCGTGGAGGAGTAGTTCCTTGAGAATCTCGCTAAACCCTCCGGCTGACGCCACGCATAATGGACTATTCTTGTCAAGGTCGAAGATGTGAGTAGTATTTTCTGCGCCATGTGCAAGGAGTGCCTTAACGACATCCACATACCCTTCTTCTGCTGCAATAAGCAAAGGCGTCTCGAGATTTTTGTTCTGCATTTCCAGAAGGCGCTGGTGGCCTGACTCTGAGTATTGAAGTATCAGCTTGACATAACTGGCGTGACCTGTCCTAGACGCCACGTGCAGCGGCGTGTTACCCCCGTCGTTCCCCCACAGCATCGCTTCATCGATACCTGGCCGAAGAAGAAGGCTGATAATTTTATCACGCCCTGTCACAGCGCAAGCAATATGAAGTGCCGTGTTGCCATCTGCATTCGGCATAGACAGTGTGCTTCCAGCACCGTTCTCTAGGAAAAGTTTCACTAGCTCGATATGACCTGAAGATACTGCAACTTGAAGCGGCAGCTCCCCATCAAACTCTGGATGGAACAAGGAGGTAACGGCCCCGAACTCAAAGAGAACCTTGGCCATATTGACATCGCCGTTGCGACCTACAAGCCCAAGCGGTGAGCTGACTTTGTACGTATGATCTGTTGCTAGGGCGTCAGGCCCATTCTGAAGGATAAATCTTAGTAGTTGAGCATTACCAGCTTGAAAACATGCGTGATGTACTACATTACGACCCTTCAAGTCCCTGATGTCGGCGTTGGCTCCCTTTTCCAGTAAATACTGGTAGCATTTCACGTGGCCCCCAGCGGCGGCAAGATGTATTGGCGTGATGCCAATCTTGTCTTGTGACGACACGTCAACGTTCGACTCCACCAAGATCTGGACAATGTCTTTAAAACCATAAAAAGCTGCATGGTGAAGGCATGTAAATCCCTGATCGTCTGTTATGCCTAAGTCAGCACCGTGCCGAATAAGCATTTTTACTGATTCTGCCGAGCCAGAGGAACAAGCTGAAAAGATTGGCGAGCGCCCACGAGCACCAATGTCATTGACGTCTGCGTCATCCAGGAGATGTTCTGCCATAGCTATCCACTTGAAATGGAAAACTAACTGAAGAGGCCCCAGTTGTGGCTGAAACATTGAAGTTGAATCCGAGTCTGAGCCTCTGTGATCTACGAGATAGTTCACGAACGACTTGAAACAAATGTGATTACTTTTCAAAAACGCTTTCGAAAGATCCCTAAGCGATGGATCCATGAAGCCTAGATTGGCGTGCCGCATCCAAAAGAGCACGGCATAGGGAAGGAAGGCTTTCAAGCAAAGGTCAGAGCCACTGTATTCTTCCCAGACTTGTGGCAAGCTCAGATATTGAACGCATGCCCTTGCCATGGCTGTATGATGAATCATTTCACGTTCCGAATTGACTATATCCTTTGGTTGCATCCAGAGGGGAGCCGGCAGATGTTTGACAAGGTATTCACGCACTGAGAAATGCGGCATATGGAGCGTCCCACTTTTTGGTAATGGATGCTCCTCGTTACCACGGAGTTCTATAAAGGGACCACAGAGTCCCAGTATCTCGCCTGAGACATAGTCGTCGTTGAAATTCTCAGGGTAGTCGTCAGGGTCCAGTTCTTCAAACTGATCGACTAGCACGGCTTCAATGACCACAAAAATAGGAACAGGGACGAATGTGAAAGCAGTCCAACGTAGAAGAGCGAAGGTACGATCTCGGTCCTGATCCGGCATGTTCATGATCCTACCCCAGTTTTGGTCATAAAGGCGATCAAGGCCAGAAGGTGTATTCTTCACCACTTCGTGAAGTCGTTTCTGGCTCATTGTGTTCCGCAAAGACTGCTCTTGCAACTTGAGCCATAGAAATTGCCCTTGGCATCGATCTGTCATAGCCTCTGAGATAGCCAGCCGTAGATCCTCGCTTTTGCCATAGAGCTTCCTATTGACGACGAACTGGGAAAAGGTTGCTGTATCGGCCTGAACATCACTCGTGCTGATCCTGTATTCTGAAGAAACCTCTCTATGCTCTCTAAGGGCTTCTCTGATTTCTGGCTCGTCTCGGCTAACGAGCAGAAGCCTAGCGTTAGTGCCTCTTATGGCACCCATGATGTCTCGTAGGAACCTGGCAACTGATGCGTCTCCGTCACCCAACTGAGAACACTCATCCAATCCGTCTGCGACAAATACGCAACCTGGTACAGCAGTGATCACCTGCCTGAACAGGTCAACAAGAGCTTTTCGGGAGGCCTTGATAGAGGAGTCATTCTCCCAGGCGCGACGAATACATTCAAAAGCATCGTCTTTCTTGGCTGCAATCTGACGGTGCCATGACCGCAGAGCAGAAAACGGATCTTCTCGGCTTTCATGGTCAGACGTGAGAAAGAAATGGGCCACTGGCATATCCAGGGCTTCAGATAAATGGTGAACGATATAAGCACTCAGAACAGTCTTTCCGAACCCTGCAGGCCCGTTTATCCACAGCACGCTTGGCTTGGTTGAATCCACTGGCGACAGCCACGACTTGAACGTAGGTCTTCCAAATATCCATTGGCAGGTTGTGTCGACTCGCTTGGCCAATGAGTCTTCGTATTTGTCATTTGGAGCGGATTTTCCAAGCCACGACAATACATCTCGCTGCATCTCAGCTTGCCTATGTTAGCCGAACCGTACAAGATGGTGCTAGCTGCCAACACTCACACTTAATTCCATCCTCGATCTTGGTCAGCACCTGACGAATATCCTCTACCCATGCTGTGTTCTCCAGCCCTTCATAGCTTTGGCCTTTTTCCTCTGGTGGAATGAGATTATACAGTTGCTGCACCAATTTCTCGAAGACGTCGACCTGCTCAATGCGACTCTCCTTACCACCAAGCGCCCATTTCAAGCGCTTGCCTCTTGATTGCGACAGGCCTCCAAGCTGACCGCTCTGTGTTCGGGGTCCGGTGCGACTTCTTTGGAGAATCGACTCATCGCATATAGTCTTGGCTATTATCTGCAGGATGCTCTCAATCAAATCCGCCGTTTGTTTATTATCGAGTCCACGATGATGGTCTGGCTGTAGCCGCCCGTCGGAGATGCCAACACTGACTCCCCACTGTTCAAATCGGGCTCTGACCGCTCGGAAACGCGTATCCAGGACATGGGTTTCATAATTTGACTCGTGATAAGTTTGAAAGCGAGAAAGTGAGTCCAAACAGACGCTGAAGAGACCAGCGAGTCCGGCGACACCAACGGCGAGGCCGGTCACTTCCATTTTATTGAGGTTGTGTAGGCTTGGAAGAGGATGAGGGCAATTGTCGGTGAGATAATTATATTCTTGTAATCAGCCACATATGCATCAAGACCCAACAAGGCTCTCAGCGAGGCTCCCAGGCCGCATTTTGGGTCGCTACAAGGCAGACTGCGAGACTCTCTTGGCCAACAGCCAATTGAAAGCAAGATAATGGCGTGTAATTTTGTATATTATTCTAGTAAAGTAAATACCTACTAATCGATATCTGCGGCTGAAAATAGAAATAACAAACGGTGAGTAAATCTTCCCCGCCAATCCTCAGCATTTTCTCCAATCTGTACAAAGCAAGCACTTTACAATGTCTGATCCACTTTCTGTGACAGCGAGTGTCGTTGGAATTGTAGGCGCACTGCTACATGGCTCCAAGCGACTCTACGAATTTATTGACTCCCTTCAAAATGCCCCAAAGGACATCGCCGCGCTATCGACCGACTTGAGAGCACTGTATGAGATCCTTGCCCATGTCACAAATATCCAGGATAGACTGTCCAGTCACGTAGACCTCTGCACCAGCTTAAAAGCACCACTGGAGAACTGCTTGAACATATTCGACGAGTTCACGACCTTGTTACAGGGATTCACTCAGACCTCAAGAAATGGGACCATTCAAGTCCGAGTCTGGAAACAAATGGCCTGGGCATTCAAAGACAAGGAGATCCAGCTTTTCAGGGATACAATCACGACATATAAAGTATCGTTAGATATGGCGTTGAGCGCTATGACCTTGTGAGTCTGAATCACGTCTGCGGTTATCCTTTTCTGACTTCTTTGCCCTTAGCTCTACCATTGCATCATTGAATGAACGTACCAAGAAAATCGAAACAGACTTTAAAGAGGAGTTCAAAGACATCAAATTAAGATTCAAAGCCTTGGATAACGACCGTATCGAACTGGCTACCGTTGCAGGGTGTAAAGGCTCCGAATGGTATGGGACAGAGGCCAATTTTGCAATGAATCGTTTTCTCGAGTATACCGAGTCACTCTGTGATTCGCCTCCGACATCGTTCCCTGGATCGCCGGTTCCACATTTGTCCCAACACTGCGATGAGCTTGATACCCAACAAGCGTTACCAGGTACAGCATCATCACGTCAACTCAACGACTCTAACAGCACAGCACCGTTCACTAGAAATGAATACTGGGACTCCTTAGTGACACAGACCCTCCTCAGCTTAGCATCTATCCACTGAATCCTGATTTACCAACGGCTGAAGAAAGGATGCCAACGTGGATGGAGGGTTTATTACTAGGGCCGAGAGATACAGATTTTGATTCAGAGTCTGGGAGTTCTCCCAGCAGTCATGCTGGCCCAAAGGCGCTAGTTCCAGCCACGAATCAAGACGAGAAGGTGGACCAACCGTCTAAGGGTAATCTTTCTTCGCCCAAAGCCTCCCTTGAGTCGACATATCACAGATACAAGGCGAAAATACCTACAGTCTCTACTGATCTGGTAACACCGGAATGGAAAAACATTTATAGCAAAAGTGAATTAGACCCTCTCAAAGCGCTTTGGCTAGTTGCTACTCGGAAGAATCCTCAGATCAATCTCGGCGCCATCGACATGTCATGTTCCTTCGTCGTCTGTGATATTACACTTGAAGACTGCCCAATAGTCTACACCTCGGACAGCTTTTAACGGTTAACAGGGTATAGTCGACATGATTTCCTTGGTAGAAACTGTCGGTTTTTACAAGCGCCAGATGGCATAGTTAAAAGAGGTTCGCTTAGGGGGTTTGTTGATCCTGGTGCTGTATACACTCTCAAGAAGAATGTGCAGGATAGACAAGAAACCCAGATAAGTATAATTAACTATTGCAAAGGAGGTAAACCATTCTTGAACCTACTTAGTATTATCCCTATTCCGTGGGATACATAAGAGATTCGGTATCATGTTGGCTTTCAGATCGATTTGGTCGACTCCTAGCGCAGTAGCTTAGACAAGAAAACACAATTATAGCTAATAAAGTATTAAGGACTAGGCATTACTTTGTATCCCTCTATTATATGCTATAGATATTGGAGAAACTGCTTACTACCAAACTAAAATAATAATATACTATGAATAGTTATACCTCATGTTTGCCCACCATCTTGGATTCCAGGTTGTCTACTCTCCTTAATCTCACCGCATGACATAGGTTCCACACGAAAACATAACCCATTATCCCAGCTACCAGCACGGCAACTGCAGCGATCGGTCCAACAATAGCCAGCACAGTAAAGCACATCGACGCGCTCTGGAATGCATCGCTATCTTGCAGCATCGTCGTGGCTAGCCCGACTTGCATCGCGGCCAAGATGAGCGCAAAGTAAACCGTTGCTACTGTTATAGGTGCCACCATCTGCTTGAAGAAATGACGATAACTAGAGTATGGATTCAGATATCCATTGACGAATGCGTGAACACCCCCAGTACGGGAGCGAAAACGCCATATCCACTGGATCCGAGGGAGCCGGAGGTTGCCGTATTTAAAGCGTGGATTGACTTCGAGATCTGATGCTTCGAGATGGTCGGTGAAAGAAGAAACAAAGGCGGTCCAGCTCTCCCAGGTGATAGATTCCGAAAGGATGCCTTCTGCCTGTGCAACCCTCCAGTCTGACTTGTCCTGAATCAGCCATGTATAGGACTGGACCATACCGGCAGCAGTTGCCCATAGGCTATCGTCGCCAGAGCACAGATAACGCTCCCAAAAGTCAAATGACAGTAAATAATCTGGACATGGCTTCACAAACAGACGGTAGTCATCCCAGAGCAGGTGAAGGTCCGCTTGCTCAGCACATACAATCTTCCGGCCGTAAACGTGATGTTGATGTAGAGGTCGCCCAGGCATCGGCTTCCCAACCATCCAAAGGTGGTTGTGGATCTCATTCAGTCTGGAAACGTCTAGCTCGACTTGTAGATATGTCTTGACACCATAGTCGAAGTCAAGTCGATGAAGCTTCCCTCTATTCGTGTAAACGGCTGGTAGGACAAGAGTGCCTGGAATGGACGGTTCGATTTTACTCCGGCCATTGGGAATGTGAAATAGTGATACGGATTCATCGAATGGGACTGGTCTACCCGTAGTCAGTGTCTGCTGTCGAGAGATTTCGTGCATTGTTAATCGATGAAATAGATAGTGGCTTCAGGTTTAGTTCATCATCGGTTGGTTTGCGTTGATTGTACGAAAAACAGGAGGAATAAGCGTGCGACCGGTCAACCATAAGACCACAATGCAAGCGCTGACCGCTGACGTCACAGTAGCCCTTGCTGGGGGGGTTTGAGGCTGCCAAATCACGACTATTAGTGGAAGGAAAGGGTAAGGGTTGCTAAATCTTGCTTGTCGCATGCTCAATTGACAAAGAAAAGATAGCGACTTGGTGGTCATGACGAAGGAACATCACGTCACTGTGCAGCTCACAAAGTCATTTCGACGAGCTGATTAGTTGGCGTTGTGCTAGAGCAGGGGGTTCATAAGCACTTTGGCTACGGAGTATGTACCTAGAAGGGGTCACATCGGCCGCTGATCAGCAAGCTGTGCCGCAATGCCAAATGTAAGCATGCTGGGACATCACTTACGAACACGCGTATGCAATGCATGCCTACTACATCATTATCTTGCTGCGCACTGGGTTAAGTTATTGCCATTTATGTCCGCAAGACTGTCATGGAGATGATCCAACTCTCGATAGTCAGCATCGCTATTCGTCATGACTGTCATACATACTCTCGAGGCCAGGGCCCTCGCCAAAGATGAGGCACACAAGAAAAAGCTCGAGGAAGAGGTCGAGCGACGCAAGGCGCAGGAGCAGGACAAAAGTAGAGGCGAAAATGTGTGGTTCTCTCGCCGAATCAAGGACGGTCATTTATATCACTGGGCACTATTCGTGTACGGCAAGAAATACGAACTGAGACTCCCCTCGCGACAGAAGTTCAAGAGCTTGCCAAAAGGACATCTTGTCGGGTCGTTGGTACCGTCGATCGACTATGAGAGCAAGATCGCGCCGTGGTCGATGCAAGAGGAGATGATGCGGCTTCGACAGGAGAGCCTTGACAGCGAGGGCAAGCCGTATGCTCAGGATTACTACATTTGCCAGATTGGTTGGACCAAGCTCTCGGAAGAGAAAGTTGACGAGGAATGCGAGGCTGCCCATAAATCGTTTGGAGTATACGTCCTTGGTTTCAACGACTGTCAGAGTTTCTTACGGCGATTTGCAAAGCGAATCATCAAGCAGCCTGATGACTGCGCTCTTGATTTCTGGTGGTTCGAGAAGAACGTTCAAACACCGTATCATGAGCTACAGCTTGTTCCTGCAGATGAAAATATCAGGGCGTTTCAGTTTTACATGCGGACAGCCTTGTATGGTTCTGTGGGCGCCACAGTCGGGGTCGCTGGAGCGACGTATGAGCACCAATATCAATCGCAAGAGCCAATGGCGAAGACAAACGGCAACAGAGACGGGGCAAAGAAAGATGACGATGATGACGGGTGCTGCGATTGTGATGGTTGTGGTTGCTAAAGGATGTATTCTGGAGAATATCACGAATGTAGAGAAGAAAGAAATACCGCTATGCTGTTAGTTTTAAGTTATGTGATACAGTATGGCTCCCCTGGGATTGCACTGTTTCTATCTATATTTAGTAAGGCGACTATGGAGCCCTATGTACCAGGCTAAAACATTAATTAAGCTTAAAGGTATTACTACTTATATAAATTAAGAAATTAAGAAATATAATATTATATTCTTTATTTAAAAATACTTATTATTTAAACTATATAGTGTTACTTTAATAATATTATTTATAATTTTTACTTTTAGTTTTACTTTTCTTATTTTCTACTATTTTTATTACCCCGCCTGTTGTTAATATTTAGCGCATCACATCGCAAAACATAACCTCCAGGTTAGCAACCAGCCCTTAATATCTTCTAATTAATATCAACATACCACCGAAAGCTTAAGCCCGTACTCTATTCCACATGCTAACGAAACATTATGCGACTTTTGTATATACCAAAGCGTGGTAAACTGCTAGTCTTTACAATGCGGCAGCATTTCCAAACCAACCTCGTCGGGAATACAGGAAATCGACAAGTATATCGTGTAATTTCTACAAATCGAGCAGAGAATTCGAACCAAGCAGTCTCCGTAGCATACTCCAAATATCGGAATATCCCTATCAATGATAAAGTATCTAAGGCGGTCTATAAGAATCTTGATAGCGGACGCCAGGAGATTCGGCTACTCAGAGTCCATCCTTCTATCGACTCTAGGGCCTCCCTCAGCTGCACACTTCTACACACAGACCTAAATCCTGACAGTAATTCAACTTTTCCAGCATATGAAGCGCTCTCTTACGTCTGGGGGCATCCCAATCTTTCAAGGCTGATTTCGCTCAACGGCTATCCCTTCTATATTACGCCCAGCCTGAACTATGCTCTAACCTCACTCCGACAAAGGCATAAGGCTAGAGTCCTTTGGGTAGATGCAATCTGCATTAATCAACTAAAAAACGAGGAGCGTGGTCATCAAGTAGCCCTGATGCGGCACATCTACTCGAATTCCAAGAGAGATATAGCTTGGCTAGATCCGATAGTTGCGGCAAGCCCGGGCGAGAAACCAGTTTATACTGCCCAGTCAATCCTCGAAGCAGAGCAAAGAGTTAAAGAAGGGATGGATCTAATGAACACATTTGTTCAGAATGGTCAAAAGCTCAAAGCTACTCAAGACAGATACCGAAGACTTTATACCCATACGAAGGAGGAGCAAATGTTGGCGGCGCTGTTTGAAAATCCAACTCTATGGTCTCGCCTCTGGGTCATGCAGGAGCTTTCTCTAGCACCCCGAGTGACTTTGGTATGTGGGAGAGCTGAGCTGGAATGGTCCTCATTGGCATTCTTTTTCGAAGATGAACCATATATCGGTGCTTTCCATACAGACTATCCGACCCACTCTACGTCCTACTACAAGAGCTTCAGCAAGGTATTTCTTGCAGCAAAACGCATCGAAGATCAGCGCCGGATATCGAATGGAGATGGGAAGAGAACCTCGTCCCTCCTCGATGTCCTGACACGTTTCAGGGCCATGCAATCTACGGACCCGAGAGATAAGATCTACGGACTCCTGGGACTAGTAACCCCAGACCCTGGTATTGAGGTCGATTATACCCAGTCGTTGGTGGAGGTGTATAAGAAAGCGACTCTGTCCCTTATAAATCAGTCTAGAAACCTCGATATCATTTGCCAAAATCCTTTCGAACTCTGGGGAGGTCCCAAGGCGCTTCGACCTTCTGGCGCGGGAGCTCTCCCTTCCTGATGTGCCGAGTTCGACGCCAAGTCTGATGCTTGTGTGCCGGTCCTTTTCGCGCAGCGCGACATCTTTGCTGCCGGGGCTGAACGATGCGAAACCCCTTGTCGCGTGCTGGGACCTGAGCAAGATATACTGGCCCTACGAGGAGTGAAGCTAGGAACTGTCGGGCCAATCCTCCAAAAACGGGTTCTTATTTCACAAAAGCCAGATAAGCATGTCAGCGAGGATCATCTTAGGAGCGGGACTTGGAACGCTTTGATTCGTGGTCAAGATAGAGAAGCCGGACATTTGATGAAAATGTATTTGGGGGAAGAGGCCGTGCGAAACCCGGGCAGTCGATTATACGAGCCAAAGCTCGGTGGTGATAGTATACATCGGCCTCGAGACCTCAACGATCGATTCTCCACTGCAAAGTCTCATAACGAGCATAGCCAGTCTCGCGAAACAGCCTTTTGCGCATTCTTGCGGACCATTCTCAGAGATTGCACTCATCCGCCGGGAATACGCCGCCTACGCGACTCAGAAATTGCCTCCCTCCAAGTGCACAATCGCGACTATGACAGTCAAGGGTTTATCGAGGGTTTAAAGAATTACAAGATCCGTGACAACTGGCGACTTTCCAGGTCTGCGTTTAGTCATGATCTCGAGACTGAAGATGAGATGCAATTATCATATGTTGGCTACGCGCCGTACAACAGGGATCTCATATTCACAATGACAGACAATGGAGTGTTTCTGCTGGTGCGGCCGCATGCGCAGCAGGGGGATGTTGTGGTGGTTGTGGATGGCGCCAAGGTCCCTATGATTCTAAGGAAGGCTGAGCTGAACCCTCATGAAGAGTTTGGTACAAATGTGTTTCGGATTGTGTGTTCAGCCTATGCGCATGGTTTCATGGATGGCGAGGCAGAGGTCAGAGCTGATGAGGAAAGGTTATTAAAGCAGGATATTTTTATTGTCTGAGTAGTAGTTATTAATTGTTTGGCATTTTAGCATACCGACATAACTCCGCGTTCAAATCCTATACTCTAGAAAGCGGTACGATAACATGGTCGTTAAATGCCAATGCTGAAGCGCTATCTTACAGTGGGCGGTGTACGTCTGGGGGCAACCGGATCTTTCCGAGCCGAATTCCCTCAGCTTTTATCCCTACTATAGACGTTCAGCTTAAAGTTCTTGCCATTCCTTGTGATAGTCGTTTGGTCCTCGGCAAAACGGTAGTTCTCCACATAGTACCGGCAGCGGAGTATCTACTAATATTGGCCTAATGCGAATTAGTGAATCCATCGAAAACCTCGTATTGCTGCATCTCGAGGCTTATACCCTCGAGTCCGAGATGTCAAGTCCGAGAAATTAAGTTTAAGGATTTACATCCCTGAGTCCGTGCCACTCGGCCCGCTAATCCGTTTTTTAGTTACTTTTTGTATTCTTATTTTTTATTTTCCTGCTAATATTTTTATGGCTATTATAGCAACTAGGAGCATCATATAGCTGGGTTCTGATACAGGCATATTCTATTTCAATACTTCATCTTAATCTTACTATAAGTACTGGTGCCACGGATTGCCCTTTAGCCCATACCGAGCTCAAGTATTTGCAACAGTCCCTTATCCGTATAGCTTTATGTTTCCTAATCTTCCTGCATCCCGGTATTTGTGCGCTATACGAGCTGCAGGTTGTCTCACTGTCTTGACTTTTATTGTTGGTCGATCTTTGAGGTAAGTAAGCATAATGAACTTTAAATCCAACACCAGACCAAGTACTGTCTGATTATGCCTGTGAGAATTTATTTTCCCTGTCCCTGTCTAACCTAAATCATAAGCAAAGGATGGGACATAGAAAGTCACAGTTATTTAATCCCTCAATACTACGGACAAGATATCACTCAGCGTCTACGCGTCTCTTGTGGCAACTTTTTCCCTCCACTTAGTCCTACGGATAGGTATGAGCGCGGCGCAGCGTGTGAGGCTCAAATAAAACTTTTCCGGCATTTGAGTTTCGGCGCTGTCTAGAGCTACCTAGTGCGGTTTGCAGGGTTATTATACGACTTCCGAAGCATCTACTTGGTTAATCATCCTTCTTAGTCCATATTTCTAAAGAGTTTATCACATTTAGAGGTATTCACTACCTACCTAGCAGATTACGCGCGTATTGATTACTCGGAGCATGGCTTGGCATAAAAAACAATGCTTGTCTACAATCCTTCCGACGGCGATCCACCATGATGGACCTGCCTGTTCGGGCCGCCTGCCGTGATCCGTAGGGTCATTGCTTATGCTCACCGTTCTAGACTTGGGAGGTCATCGACTGGCCAATGCGCATACGAGTCCCGCAGGCGGGCGTCGGATGAAAAGGCTGTAGGAGATGCTACGTTGTATAGTAGACACGTTATGTTCGGATCGTCGGAAAACATATAAAGCACCTCCCCAGCACGCTTCAAAATCCTCTCCTCGCCATCTACTACTCAGAAGCAATACCAGAACATAGTCAAGAGCGCTCGATTACTTCATCTTTCATCTCGATCATCAACCCTTAAATCAGTCACCATGGTTAAACTCAATCTCTCAACCTTACTCCTTGCCATTGCTACTGGTGCTCTTGCAGTTCCGTCATCTCTCTTTGAACGAAGTGACACAACGTGCAGAGACGACCTACCTGAGAGTACGCTAGCCAACGTACGTATCGAAAGCTCTCCCAATCTGCTTTAGCAATATGACTGACCTCCAAGTAGGTCCAGGAGGCCGTTGACTGCATCAACTACCTCGCTAGTCTCAACCAGCCCTGTACGGCCGGAGTCTCCGGCGTCTCCTTCTGCAGGCGTGGAAATACCCAGATTACGGGCTTGGCAGTAGGACTGCTCGCACATCAGACAGCCACCTCCTCTTGGTAAGTCTATATTCTCGTTAGGTGATTTATAAAGTGCAATGTCTCTAATTCGCTCAATAGTAAGGACGTCGCTCGGGGCGCAGGATTAATTATGGATAGGTGCTCTAGAGGTGACGGGAAGGTGAGAGGTGCAAACCCTGCTTGGGGTAATGGCCATCTGCTGGTTGATATCCGCCGTGTTTAGTGGCAAAGCAGGATATCTTTATCGCCCAAGAAGTATTTGCCAAATGCTCAAGAGCCTGTGTATATATATCTACATGACTTAGGTTTAAATTCTATGTTCTAGAAAGTGGGACAACAACATGGTCATTGAACGCCAATGCTGGATGCCAGTCCTCCTGATCTTTGCTGACTCTCGCACCGCTCTTGAGACACCAGCTCACAGCGTTAGCATACGCAGTACCGACTCTGAATGCAAATTGCGTATCTGCGACGTGGGCTGCCCACTTCTGTACATTCTTCGCCTCTTCTTTCCCGAAAGTGTCGCCTTTGGCATGTGGACAGACATCTTTCAATGGCTGCCAGAAAGCAATTTCTATTAGCACCAGCCCGAACGAGTAAATGTCATATTGCGTCATGTATCTCTTTGCCTCACTACCGATGTAATCAGGATGGCGATAAACACTTCGTTCAACCTGTGCTGGCGTCTTGGCGGCATCAATGTTTGACTCTTCAGTCTCTTGACGGGAGAACTCGAAGCCAACGACAGAAGGACGTAGTAGATCAGTGTAAGGACCAAAGTACACGATGCTGTGACTGCTGATAGCCTTGTGAACCCATCCACTACTGAACAGCTCTGAATATGCTGATGCAAGGGAGAAGGCGATTTTCATCCGGACTTCGAGGGGAGCCAGATGAAAAGATTGACGTCCCAGCCGCTCGTGGAGCGTCACAGGACGAAGGTTAGGATTTAGTGATATGAATGAGGGCATTTCATATACGATCCACCAGCATGTAGTAACTTCATCTTCTGCGAAGCCGATGGCCTTCAAGATGCAGTCACTTCTGCCTGGGCGGAGCATCGCAACTAGTCTGCTAAGTCGCATTTGAAGCTTCGAGCGGTTGGCCATGGACCGTTCATCGTCCCATGATTTCTTCTCAAAAACAACCAGCTGCTTAGTAATCTTACTTGTAGTGATGAATCTGTCCTTGTCCAAAGTTCCCGGGCGCATCGCAAAATCTTTCATGTTTAGCTGGGGGTTGCCTCGTAGGAAATTTGTCGTACTGGGAGCTGCAGCAACTGACTTCCTGTCTACCAGCCCGCGCAGTGATGCTTCCATCGCTGGACTTCCCTCAAGGGCATTTCGTAGGAGGGAAACTGTGTTCTCATCATCGGCCTTTCCGACGATTATGATGTTGACTCTTGTCCAGTCTTGTTTGTACTGCAGACTCTGGCGCTCTGGTAACAGTTGGTTCAGTTTGTTGGTGTACCTCTCCAGCTCGGCCACGCAGTCGCGAAACTTAGACTTGTTACCCAACGCCCATCGTAGCCGTGCTGGTAGATTGACCTTGAAGGTCCCAACCGGGAAGAAAGCCTTCTGTTCCTTCGAGATCAGGGCCGGCGCCCCGTCTTCAACCTGTTTACCCGCAAGTGCCAGGCCTTGTTTATGAAGTTCTTCGTTCCACTTGTACGCCAATTCCTTTTGCCGCTGACCTACATCCTCCACGGACGTCGACACAATGCCAAACTTGGCCTGTAGCTTATTCAAGTCCTGGAAAAGAGCGCTTATGCAGTCAAGTGCGTTTCTTATCTCTGGAAATATCGGGTGTAGAGCCTCGATGAGTCTGCCTTGCTCCAACCCCGCACTTCGACCCCAGCACTGCAGACGGAACTGCTCGAGCTTCAGCTGCACGAATAATTCCTCGCACTCTTTGGGAAAGTGTATCGCTGTGAGAACTAGGTCTACAGCTCGTTTGGCGCCTTCATATGTGATTTGCGTGAGCGCGATGATTGAGCCTGGATCCAGCATTGTAGTTGGCTGTGGTCTTATGGATGGGCTAACCGTATGAGCTAGCTAAGATATTGATGGTTGGTTGGCTGACTTATGGTCTCGCCGGCCGTTAGATCCGATGTATGCAGTGTTTGTTAAGTTGATATCAAGTCGTATGAGGCAATTTTATTCAAACCATAGCCAGTGCAGCCTGATTTCACGGTGTTACGTGGCATATGCAGTGTCAAGCAGGCCTAGAACTGAATGGGCTGGGCTGAGCTGAACTTGGGTGGCTTAGGGTAGCCAATCACAACCAAGCCATCAGCGTTATCATACTATGCAGGCGCAGCGTCTGAGACACAACGGACTCAAGGCAGATTCCGTCCTCAACTTTACTCTTTTCGCATCCTGAACCCTTCAACACGTCAAATACTTAGAATGGAGAGTATCATAGACCCTTTCAGCCAGATTCTATGGCAGGCTCCTTCGACGCTGCCAGCAAGCAGTGTACAGCTACAACCTGTCGAGGAACAAATCAAAGAGCAGCTTGATCGAAATGAAAACAGATTTCCGACCTTCCTAGCCCATGTCTCATCCTTGGAAAAGAAGGGACGAAACACAGAAACTGTTTTTATCGATGAGTACATCCAAGGCTTCACTGAGCGATCATTCATCGATCGCGGGGCAACCTTCTCAGTGGAACGAGCCATCGCAATCCCAAACCCCCAAACAAGTAGCTCCGCTCCCGCAGTCATCCGACAGAAGCGTGTCGTGGCGTTAAAAACAGTTCGGATTCATTCTCAATCTGATGATCTACCTAAAGCAGGCTGGGATCACGTATTGCTCGAAATTCGCGCTCTTCTCCACGAGACCCTTCGCTATCATCCTAACATCGTGCGCCTCGTCGGCTTGTGCTGGGGACCCAACGGAGCATCCGGAAGCGTTTATCCTCAACTCGTAATTGAGCATGCAGAGCATGGAACACTAGAGGATCTTCAGAGTAACTCGAAATCACCACTTTCGTTCGCTGTTAAGCAGAAATTGCTGTATGATGCGGGGAAAGGTCTCTCGATTATTCACGCTTGCAGCATTATCCACGGGGACATCAAGCGTCAGAACGTACTGATATTCGCAGACAAATCAAGCAATGGGGCTTATATAGCGAAACTGGCCGACTTTGGAGGCGCTGTCTATGGCTCTGAGAAGTATGACTCTTATCGTTTCATTTGCAAGACACCGAGATACGCGGCTCCGGAAACCGACGGCATAGTCACCGCCGAGGCTGCGAAGCTATGCGATGTCTACTCTTTTGGGTTACTCGTTTGTGAAACCTTTGCAGATGGCGATTTGGCCAATTTACATTATGAGTTTAGTCCTCGGCGGGAGGCGTCGGGTTCCTCGGTGACGCTGGCACAATTGAAGTGGTCGGGACGGCTTCTGCATAGGGCGACATCTATGATTCAAGATTACTTTGACATGCGCGAGATCAATCAGGATTGTACGGAGATGGTTCTATATGTTCTCGAACAGACGATACAAAAGAACCTCGGAGATAGGTCTTTGGCAAGGGCACAGGCTGCTCTGAGGGGCGTTCCGTACGTCAGGGCTATTGATATTACTACCATGATGAGCTAACAACATGTTCCGCTAGGCTTGCCGAGATCGACGATTACCTCAGTAACGTCGACCAAATGAATCGCAAGTGGAAGGAAGTTGAAGACAACGAACCTCCAGTGAGTGACCTTCTCGCCTCAGACACATTCCTCTTTCCAGCCTTCAACATGAGGCGGCGAATGTACCAGTGCCTGGACTAACAATTTGTCAGGGAAAGCATGGAATTAGTGCAGACGGTGCTGGACTATTCCTGGGCACAGTTGGAGCTACTTATGATCCCCAGAACAACACGTAAGAGATACCATAACCAGCAGACCTACCTCTACTGATATTTGCTAGTCCCGGCTTTCGGCCCATAGTTAAGGCCCCAATAAATCCAGGCTTCGTCTTTGAGCCTGAGAAACTGAAGAACATCCTGTCATGGCAACAGCAAGAACATATCCTCGAAGCGCTTCAAGCTATTTCCGAATCTGGTGATCATAGCCGTGACGTGGAGCTCCATAAGCTCTTTGCAGCTTGGTTCCTCTTCAGATGCCACGTCGCGGAATTTGGCACATCCCTCGACCCCGAAAAGGCGTGCATTGCACTTCGAAGAGCGGCAAGCGACGCGGTGACAGGATCTGATGATTCAAGCGGTTTCGAGTATCTCGCAGCATCGTGTGTATGGCGCGTGAGCCAAGCCCTGGGACAAACACCACCTGAGCTGTTGGCCGTTTTTCCGTCTAGCCTACAGTGGGCTACTCTTCGTGGAGGATGGCAGGCTGGTCAAGATTTGGAGGATGCTTTGCCACTTTTGAGTGATGAGCAGAGACAGAACGCAACTGAAACATACCAGAACGCAAGGAAGCTTGCCAATTACTTCAGTGGTGTTCCTGGTTCCCTCGCATTCTTACCTCGACATTTGAGGAGGGAATTTGAAGTCGATAATGTGCAGAAACTTCAGGAGGAACTTAAAGAGGAGCTTGGAGGAGCTTATGAGCAGTCACTAAAGACCTCACTCACAGGGAACGAAGATACGCAGCAAGTAACTCCCTTCGACAGGATCTTTGTCAACAGCCGTGGACATGGAGTTCTGCACATGGCAGCAGCCCGCGGACAAGCCAATACAATTGAACATCTCATCAACACGTTCAGGCTAAACATTGATCTCCCAAACCAAGACTGCGAGGAAACACCGTTAGTATGCGCTTGTCGAAATGCTCACTTGGAGGCTTCTCTGGCACTTCTTCGACACGGCGCCAATCCAAAAGGGCATCCTTTGGGTCAAGATACTCCTCTCCATTGGCTCTGGAGATTTGAGAAAGACGAGATGATGCCAATGGCGAGAGGCTTGCTCAACGCTGGAGGCCTTATCGATGCTCCGTCTGGTGGTATGAGAGCTGAAGTCCTCAAAGCGCACGCCGACTGGGAGGGAACTATGTCTATCCAGACGACACCTCTCGGGAGATGTGTTCTCTTCCAGAATATCCATGCCGCTCAAGTCCTCATTGCACTTGGAGCTGACCCTATGATCCAAGTTGACGGAAGGTCACCTATCCAACTTGCCGCCATGCTAGCATTACCAAATTTCCTCCGACTATTTTTGTATCAAGATCATGATGAATCCAGAATTTCAGTACTGTTTAATGGATTCGATGATCTCACTCTTTTGAAGGCGACTCAGGAACAAAAGGCTGGTAACCGAGATACGTTTTCCTTGCTCAGCCGACTCATCAGAAACGGCCCGAGATATCGCTCAGATGTCGAGGAAACTCTGTCCATTTTCAAGGAGCAGAGAGAACTACTGGGTACCGCCTCCTCTAATGGATCGTCAGGGGAAGGCTTGTGCATGCAGATTCGACTTGGGAATCGTGATATCGTGGAAGCGTTACTAAAAATGGGCCATAATCCCTCCGGCTCGCCTGACCATCGACCCATGCGCGAAGCGATATTACTCAATGACAAGAGAGTGTTTCGATTGTTGAGAGACTACGGCTGTGAGATCGAAAGTTACCCTGAATGGCCACGGACTCTACTTCATGGCCTGGCTGCGAGACCGGCTTCATCTCCCCCTGGAAGTGTCATAGCGGAAGAGCTCATAGCGTCCGGAGTTTCTGTTACGGATCATCCAGCAGGGACTAGACCGCCTGTTGTTGAAGCCATCTTACATGGATACCTTGACCTAGCAAATCTCCTCATTCAGCATGGAGCGCGAATCAGCAGCCCTTATCAATTGGGGCTCGACCTTCCGAAGATTTCCATCTTCAAGGAGCTAGTTGAGCAAAGAACAGATACATCGCTGTCCATCCTCCGATCTCTGCTAACACCAAACGACACAACAGCGGATGGAAGGCCTATGCTACATCACAATGAGCAGTTTGACTTTATCGTGGATCACATCGATGATCCTGCCGAACAACAAAGCGCATGGACTATCCTTGCTACCTCACCTCCAGCCCGCAAGAACGTCGTCGAAGCAGAGATCTACATGGCACAAGTGCAATGTATGCTCTCAGAAAACTCGCCCTTTGCGACCAAAGAGTGCATAAACTTTGATCATCCAAAGTTTGGCACCGCTTTATGCCGCGCCGCTTTGTTCCAAAATCATTTCCTTGTCGGAAAGCTTCTCCGTAGCGGCGCTGATCCCAATATCAGATTCCGCCAAAGCTTTGGCCCTGCGCAGCGATACTTTGGCGATGGATCACCAATTAATCTCGCGCTGGGCTGCTATGAAGTAGCAATTGAAGGTTGGAGCGAAACTGTGCCGGATTCTATGCTAGAAGACATGCGGAATGTGATCAATGAATTGGAGTCTATTCCGGGCTATCCGGAGGAAGCGCTTACTCGAGGAGAGGCACTGAGGAAGCGGCATGAGGATGTATTACAGCTGCGAGATGACGGATGGGCTATGCAAGCGCAGATGGCTAATATGAGCCTTGAGCAAGCACCGGTTGATCTATCGAACATGAGCGCGGTACAAGCGCCAGAACTGGATGAGAGCCAGCGGGAGATGTTTCAAGCTACAGAGACAATTATTCGCTGGATCTTTAGCTCACAGCGCTACGGAACAATTGGACGAGCAGAAATGGGCAGGATAGCAGAAGGCGAGAATGCGTAGTTAGTCTGCCACAAAGATAATTCCCAGATTAGATCGATATGTATGCGCTGTTATCAACCTATTCCTGATAAGAACCTCCGCGTGACCTATAGTAGCACTCACCCACCATCCCAACAAAAGATCCAGCTTCCTATCTCGACCACAATCTCTTTACAATTCGGTACTTGGAGATGCGGGGATGTCTCTCGTGCCTTGATTCTCGCACTGATGGTTGCCACGTGAAGTTTCTTTTACCGGGCTATCTCCTTAAAAGAGAACATGCACTGCAACCCACACGCGATCGGTTAAATGGCTGATATCTCGAATCGGTAGGATTTCCGTATGCGAGATATCGTCAGAGGGGCAGAGATGCATATTCTTGGCTCGTTTTGGTAATTACCTCGGTTCTGGTATATATAACGCTTTGAAAATAATTAAAAATGTGTAAGTTTTGCGACTTTGTGAACGTGATAGCCACAAAGTATGCACCGCTCAGTGCGACCACTTATCGCATCACTTTAAGCCGCCACTGAACTTAGACTAAATATTATAAATACCCGAGGCCATCGCATATTTTTTGAACATGACTTTCTGAGCCAAAACATTCGTTGACCCAATTTTATCGTGGTCATGATGTTCACCGCAACTTATCGCAGTCTTTCATATGTGCTCCTGTTATACGTGAGCTTCTCCACCTTCCTATTCCAGACAGTATCATGCCTCGCCGTGCCTTCATCTGAAGATACTTCCAACGATAACTCCAAGCGAGCTGATGACTCTGGCGATGTCTATTTGCTCGGTGTCGGCAAAGCTGACGTGACTGGTCCTGTCGTCGAGCTTAATCTCATGGGTTATGCCGACCTTGGACAGATAGGAACAGGCTTGCGCCAGCGACTCTACTCTCGAGCCTTCATCGTTGGCAATCCAGATGAGCCCGAAGAGCGATTTGTGTACTTGGTGTTGGATACCCAGTCTGGCGATACTGCTATTCGCAGAGGTATTCTGGAAGGCATCGCGGCTCTTGGATCAGAGTATTCCGTCTACACGACTGATAATGTCGCTGTCACCGGAACACACTCACACGCTGGACCCGCAGGTTGGAATAACTACCTCATGCCCCAAATCTCCGCTCTAGGATTCAATAAGCAGGCTTATCAGGCCATCGTCGACGGTGCAGTTCTGTCCGTCAAGCGGGCACACGAGAACCTTGCCAAGGGCCGTCTGAGCGTAGGCAAGATTCGCATCGAAGACGTCAACATCAACCGAAGTCTTTATGCGTACCAAGCTAATCCAAAGTCTGAGCGGGATAAGTATCAGGATGAAGTCGACAAGGAATTGACCATGCTCAAATTCAAACGCGACTCAGACAATAAAGTCACGGGGGTGCTGACATGGTTCTCAGTCCATGGTACAAGTCTTTACATGAACAACAGTCTTGTCGCTGGCGATAATAAGGGCGTCAGTGCCTATCTTTTGGAGCAAGCTGTACGTGGAACCAATGGAGCGACTGATGACTTCGTGGCTGGCTTCTCTCAAGCGGCTGTCGCAGACACTACCCCAAATGTCGAAGGAGCCTGGTGTGAAGATGGTTCAGGACAGCAATGTGACTTCAAGGATGCAACCTGTGGCGGCAAAATTGAAACTTGTCACGGAAGAGGACCTTTCTGGGGCCTGAATGACGGAGGCACCAAGTCATGTTGGGAAATTGGTCGTCGCGTCTTCAAGCAGGCGGATAAGCTATATGGTCAGATGCAAGACGGAGATGGTGTTCCGGTTACTGGAAAAAGTGTTCTCGGATATCACTCATTCCAGGACTTTTCCGACTTCGCCTTTCAACTACCCAATGGCACATCAGCCAAGACATGTGCAGCGGCCTTCGGATACTCGTTCGCCGCTGGAACTACCGACGGTCCTGGGTACTTCGACTTCAAGCAGGGTGACTCAGGTGAACCTGATGCCAGTCCCTTCTGGGCTCTTGTATCAAAGTTCTTGCGCAACCCTACCCCGGAGCAAGTCGCATGTCAGTCACCCAAGCCGATTCTCATTGATGCTGGTGAGATTACATTGCCCTATGCTTGGGCTCCCAATATCGTCGATATCCAGATGCTTCGTGTCGGTAACTTCTTCATCATTGTTTCCGCACCGGAGCTCACGACGATGTCTTCACGACGTTGGCGCAAGAGTATCAGTGATGAGATAGAGGATAGAGGTGGTGTTGGAAGTGATCCTATTGTTGTCGCTGGTGGACCTGGTAATACCTACGCGCATTACTGTACTACGCCTGAAGAGTATGATGTGCAGCGCTACGAAGGTGGTTCAACTGTCCACGGCAGACATAGTCTGGACGCTTACATCAACCTGACCACGAGCTATCTCGGATACCTCCTCCAGGAAAAGGGCGCTTCAAAGCCACCGACTGGTCCATCTGCACCCGATAATCGAGAGAACTCCATCTCTCTCACCACAGGCGTAGTTTGGGATAACCCCAAGATCGGCACAAAATTCGGCGATATCATCGAAGACGTTGGCAAGTCAAAGTATGCAGTTGGCGATACCATCAGTGCTACTTTTGTGGGAGCCAACCCTCGGAACAACCTCCACCTGGAGGATACATACGCGGCAGTTGAGAAGAAGGACGGATCTGAGTGGGTTCAAGTTCGAAGTGACGAAGATTGGGATCTTGTGTTTGAGTGGACGAGGCTTGATGGGTTGCTTGGTTCTAGTGAGGTTGCTATCACCTGGGAGACGGGATGGCAGGATGCGAAGGATATTGGTTCTGGGACGTACAGGTTGAGCTATTATGGAGACAGCAAGACTCCTATCACGGGTAAGATTAATGCCTTTACGGGTAGTAGTAGTGAGTTCACTGTTTCCTAGATGTCTTAGCTAGTATAGTGATCATTATCGAGTATACTGGGGCTATTTAATTGATACCATCTTAAAAGACTTGGACACAGTTAAAGGCGTCAATGTCAAGGTTTAAAGAAAAGTCCCTAAGGATCCCAGCAATCGGGCCAATAAGGCCAGACAAAGGAGTACCCAGAGCGTTGTCTCGCTGTTGAGAAGTGGGAGAGCAACACATGAGCCTGTTAAAACAAGAGCCCTGAATCCATCCACCAGGCACTAATAATTACCAGTTAGAAAGTCATTGATGTCAATACCTTTCCGCAATCGCATACTTACCGCAGACAAGGTTGTTGGAGCAGCATAAGGGAATCTCGTCACTCTGGGTGCAAGCGTTGGAGACGCTGCCGTCGCCGTCGATGGGGGTGAGAGAGAGAGCGGTGGGCTTGTTGGATGGTGCAGCCGAAACAACAGTGGCAGCTGCAACGGTGGCAGCGAAGATAAAGAATTGCATGTTGATTTGGTGAATTAAAGAGTTAGAATGGCTGAAGGACCAGGTCAGAAATTGCAAAGATAATAAGAGAGATACAGAGGAAGATGATCTGCTTGGGGAAGGTTTTGATCTCATTATATGCATGGAGTTCAGCGCCAAGAATTCAGCCACTTTTACTTTCCGGTTTCCGTCAGGAATGCGGAACATGGCTTTCAACGTAGTCAAATCACAATGATGCATGTCAGCCTCGCATACATCATCATGTAACTGTCAAGAAGGGTGGCTAACTGAACACGGCTTGATGCTTTCAGTTCTTTTCCATATGCAATTAGACTTTCGTATATTGTTGGGCTATTTTCATTTTTTAGGTTTGCCATAATTGAAAACATATGTAAAAACCCGTCAAGCTCGACAGAGGATAGCCATCACAGCTCCAGATGATACAACTGGCGCAACATGAAACTCTGATATTTCTCTAGTTATTTCATTACCTATCGCTCCTGTGATCGATGCGGCGGATGGATAATCCCTCGGGAGCCGAGGTGAGGGGCAGTACCGTGCAGACCATATCAGACCACTAACCCATGTCGTAGCCACGTACGCATCTGCATGTTGGGTACTGTCAATTTCAAGAGAGCCAGTGATATTGACAATCGGAAATTCGCTTAACAGAGTGTGCATGCTGCCTACGCAACCATCAGCCATTTTAACCTGCGGATTCCTCCATTTTCTGTCATCCCTCATTGAGCGCTTTTCAGGCCATCACCATCAGTATGTCGACTGTAGACGCAGACCACGTTCTTCATCCAGATGAGCAGGTTATACATGTCTCAATCCACAGAAGTCTCATGCTGAATATCACTAGATCACCGATGATGGCGACTCGTCAATTGGCACAGTGCGCTTCTCACTGATCTATACGAAGAGACTTGGCTGACAAGTGATAGGATGCCACCTCATCAACAACGAGCATCTCAAGCTCCATCTTGAACTATCGCCATGAGAACGGTAGAACTTACCACGGCTACAGAGACGGAAGTAAGAAGCATTATCATCATTCACTGCCGACTTTGAAGTTTTAACAGCCTCTCTAGAATATCATCTCCCAAATGACCAGATCGAGAATGAGCGTCTAGGTATAGCAGCGCGACTAGGTTCAAGCATAATACTGACCGACCAGACCTTCAGCATAACCTTTTCCTCCTAACATTCGGAGACAAACTTGGTCTTGCTCCGCCCAATGACTCAGGCGCAAAGATTGCACACGTACTTGACATAGGAACGGGAACCGGGAAATGGGCCATTGACTACGCAGATGAGCATCCAGAAGCTGAGGTAGATGCCCTATCCCCCAAATCTCACCAGAGGCTCTACTAACTGCATAGGTCATTGGGGTTGATCTCTCACCAATTCAACCAGCTTTGTGAGTAAACCCAGGGTTTTACTGTACTTTTCCCGCTAATATCTCCAGTGTTCCGCCAAACCTTCGTTTTATTATTGACGACATTGAAGAAGATTGGGAATACAGCCAGCCATTCGACTATATCCATAGCAGAATGATGGTATTTAGTATCAAGAATTGGGCGGACTATATCCGCAAGATCTTCAAGCATGTCTTCAACTTCCACTTTCATGGATGATGCTAACCTGTGTAGTAATCTTAAGCCAGGTGGCTATGTGGAGATTCAAGAAACTGGAGGTATTATTCTCTCCGACGATAGCACTCTTGCCCCGGATCACGCCCTCTCTAGATGGTGTAGCCTACTCGGGGAAGCTTTTACTAAGCTTGGAAGTACCTCTGTCGAGTTCGACGAGATCAAAGCTATTATGCAAGAAGTCGGCTTTGTCGATATAGTCGACAAAAGATTCAAGTGGCCCACCAATCCGTGGCCTAGAGATAAGAAGTATAAAGAGTTGGGAACGTGGAATAATTACAACGCTTCGAACGCTTTGGAGTCGTTGACCATGGCGTCATTTTCGAGGGCTCACGGATGGTCGCGGGAAGAGGTTATTACGTTCCTTGTTGATGTGCGGAAGGATCTGAATAATCCGAGCGTTCATGCTTATAATCCCATGTGAGTGTCCCCAGTAGGAGCAATTGTCAGGGACTAACTATTGTCAGGGACTAACTATTGTCAGATGTTCTATCTATGGAAAGAAACCTGACGCTTGAGATGGACACGGGACAATTGTTATTTATGTTTTATGTCCCAGCTGTCTGTTGAGAATATAAAGAAACCTGGCGAGCTGTCTGTGTTAATACTATCATGAGCATGACCTAGTTTTAGTAGTCTATGAATTTGAGTATTCTAGGCTTAAACTGGCAGTATTATGATACTTCGCGGCTCCGAGATCGCATCCCTAACAGGACAGTCTGAGCGGGTGGCTGTCAATAAGAACTAGAATACAGACAAGAGCCTCCAATCCTGACTAATACCCTTGGCAAAGATAAAAAGAAGAGCCGAGACTGCATACGCTGCGCCACAGAACAAAACTAAGGCAGTGTAGTGGTTCCCATCACTCGTGCCTAAGATGAACCCGGAGATCGGTACTCCAGCCAATGTGGCAAAGCTTACTACGCCATAGGCCGTGCCATATCTTGTGGCATATTCCTCTGTTTTGCAGAGCTGAGCTACACATACTGGGGTCAAGCTGAAAGCAGTGCCACTGAAAAAGCCGTAGGTCACAGCGAAAGAAATGATAATAGCAGCGTTGGACCTCGCATGAAGCCATAGACAAAAGATTGATAGGGTGGAGAGAGTTGCGCAAATGATCATGACGTTGAATCGACCGAGCTTATCGGCAACAATTCCAGGTAGACAACGTCCCAAGGTAGATGCCGAGTTCAGAATCGCCAGTATGTTGGGAGAGAGGCCATGGAGTTCATGGAAAGAGGTGTATGTGGTGATGTAAGCTGGAGGCACCAAAACAGCCCAGTCCAAAATAAATATTGCCATCATTGTAAGTGTGAACCTAGTGTCTTTGAAGCCCTTCCAGTCGAGAACAAGCCGCGAGGTCGGATTTGCCGGGAGCCGCGTCTTGAGCAAGGGCAGACTGGCTAGAAAACACAAAAGAGTAACGAGCGCGAAGCATCGCATTGTCCAGGGAAATCCGATGCGACGTGAGAGATGCGAAAATGCAAGGGGATAACATAGACCCCCAATGCCACCAGCAGTTGTTGCAAGGCCAGTCGCCAGTCCACGATTTTGCATGAACCACTGTCCAAGGGTGGCGATACTGGTGGTCCATATGATTGAAGAGGAGAGACCTCCAAGACAGCCAAAGGCAAGCATAAACTGGTAGTATTCTTCTCATCGAATGAGATTAGCAAAGGACCCCGCTATCTCGTTCTCATGGGGACTTTCTTACCTGTACAGAAGCTCGTACATACAAGCGAGACGACCAAACCACATGCCCCAGTAGGGAACAAGTATTTGAGGCCATACCTGTCAAATATTGGACCTATGGGGAACTGAGATAGTTTTCTTTGTGATTTGCATGCCTGCTGTGGATTGGCTTACCCGCCTGAATACCCCCAAAGAAAAATAGGAAAGCAAAGGTGCTGAATATCCACGCGATTTGGGGCTCTGAGTAGTTGTCAAGCTGATTGACAAGCAGCCATGCTTGGAAAATACCCGTGGAGTTGAGGAGACCTGAAGCTGGAAACAAAGCCAGCCACGCACCCAAAACGACGCTATACGCTTGGAATCCACGGTCGGGGTAAGACTCAAAGATAACCGGATTTACTGGGGAAGAAGACATTATGTAACTGATGCGAGCGGTAAGTCGTGCAAGATTGTGAGAGGCTTCAATGGGCTCAGACAGATGGGCTTGTCGAAGGAAGGGCGTAAGGCGGGTCGGTTGCAGATCAATAAAGAGATAGAGAAATGTGGATAAGGCTTTGACGTGTCGCCATTTCCCCAATATAGGGTATTTGCAAATATAAGCAATAATCGCTCCGATTAAGGGATAGAATACATCTATGTAGCAATGCCTACTGAAACTGGTATTTAATATAGCCGCTTTTACGTTCTTATCCAAGAGCGACCTAATCAGGCGGGCCAAAATAAGCCTAGGGTGGTTCTATAGTTGCTACTGGAATCTACGAGTCGATGAAGTAGCTGCCTGATTTTCAGCCGCCTCAGCCATGCGGGGTTGTCTTTAACAGATTTCCCACTTTGTTATTTATTATAGTATAAAACAGCTCTTGCCGAGGAAAAGAAAAACGCTAGATAGTAAGTCTTCAGGCCATTTATGATATCTATCCAAGCTGTCTGGTTATTAATATAGATAAAGGAGTCGCAAGCACGAGCATTGGCAGACCTTGACGAAGTTCTAGTAAGGCTTCCTCAGAAAACGGCATGAATCAACCCGCCATCCTAAAAAAACATGACGATTGATCAAGACGAGGTGTTGTTCCATACGAGAGATGTTGCAGCCCAGGAAGAAAATATGTTACTTGCTCCAAGTGCTGTTGACGGCACCCCTCTCGATCGCCCAGACTGCATAGGAAGGTTGCCGCAGATGGCCGAGAGGTTTGCACAAACTCAGAATATGCAGCATCTTGAAAAATCTCTTGTCTTGACACAGAAGACTATAGCAATTATGTCGCAAAATCACACGGACTTTGCAGACCACTCACACATCCTTGGCTCTCAGTCCAGGAAGAGATTTCTACATATCGGAGAACTGTCGGACATTGAGGAAGCTGTTGCCTTAATGACACGGTCTATTTACTTGACTCCTGGCGACGCCCTGATTCTTCCAGGAAGATTGCATGACCTCGCGCTCGCGTTAGGTGACAAATATTCGTTTACCGGACAAGTGACAGATGTTCAAGCGGCTGTTGCCACGGCAAGGCGAGCAGTTGAAGCTACCTCCTCACAAGACGAGGAAGGGCTTCCTGGAAGGCTTCACAATCTCAGCATCCAGCTTGGTTTTCGATATAAGCGAATTGGAGACATGAAGGACCTAGTCGATTCTCTCGATGCAATTAGGCAGTCTATTAGACTCACAGCACAGGGAGACAGGCTCCTTGGTCAAAGATACCACAGCTTGGCCTTATCGCTGAGAGTCAAACATGATTCAGGCACAGATATAGGTGCTCTTGAGGAGTCGGTTCACACAGCTCGAGAAGCTATCAAAGCTACGCCGCATAATCTACCAGGCGCAGAAAAGGGCGACAGGTTAGCCAGTCTTGCTTCTCAGCTAGGAGCGCGTTATCTACGCAAAGGGGCAATTGAAGATCTAGAGGAAGCTATCAACATAGCTCGAGAGTCGATAAAGGTCACCCCTGAAGGTAATCCCACACTGACTGCAAAGTACATTACCCTCAGCATCCATCTGAGGAACAGATACACCCGCATTGGATCCATGAAGGACCTGGAAGAGGCGATCAGTGCCACCCGCAAGGCTATCCTAGTCACTCCAGTGGAGAATAAACAGAGGAGCGACCTGTTGATTAATCTAAGCATTCGGCTGGGCTTGAAATACGCACGCACCAAGGAAACTGCCGACTTCGATGAATCTATCAGCGTGGCCCAGCAGGCCATTGAAAGTATGGCAGACGACCACCCCAGTAGAGCCATAGCACTGGAGGTTCTTGGCATACGACTACGGAACAGGTATCTACGAACAAGAAACCTCGACGACCTCTCTGAGTCCATCAGGATGAACAAAGAAGCCATAGAAGCCACGCGAGAACCCTCTCGTCGGGCAGGCCTATTTTTCAATCTCGCTATTAAGCTTCGATCTAAATATTTGCATACGAAAGATATGGAGGATCTAGAGCCGGCGACCTGCGCATGCCGTACTGCAATCGAGGGAACACCAAACGACGACCCCATCATAGCCAGACGATTGCATGTTCTTGGGAATCAACTCCGCACGCAATATTCGCGCACGAAGGTGGCTGCAGATCTCGAAGAGGCCGTCCAGTGCTTCAGAACTGCTTTGCATAATAGTGCGGCCCCCATCAGTATCCGAATAAAAGCTGGTAGGACGCTGTTGTCATTTATAAATGTCTCTCAAGGAGGGGGCCAAGAGGCATATCTAGTCGCTGAGGCAACTATTCAATTGGCTCCCTTGCTGAGTCCACCCTCGCTTGAAAACAAGGATAAACAGCACCTTTTGGCAGAAATAGCAGGCCTCGCCTCGGATGCGGCAGCTATCGCCTTACTGGCTGGCAAGGGCACACTCTCGGCGATTCGTCTTCTGGAGACAGGACGTGGGGTACTGGCGAGTTCTCTTCAAGATTTGCGAGTTGACATCTCTGAGTTGCACATGAAGCACCCTGACTTGGCTCACTCTTTTGTGACTCTTCGTGATCAACTTGATGCACCTTTGTCACCAGGAGGGGCTGACGCGGAAGCGACAGAAACCTCCACCGAGAGTGACCAGCGACATAAGGCTGTTAACAGAATGCCAATACTTCTTGGAGAGATACGCAGTTGTGCCGGGTTCGAGGACTTTCTTCTTCCGCCGTCAGAGGCTGAGCTACGAGCTGCAGCGACGCAAGGTCCCATCGTCATCATCAACGTCAGTAGACACCGATGTGATGCCTTGATAGTAGAGCAAGCTGCCCTACGGGTAGTCCAACTTCCCCAGCTTTCTCTAAAGAAGATACTTGCTCAAGCTCAGCATCTTCGATCTGTCGAAACGCTAGAATGGCTTTGGGATGTCGCTGCTTCACCAGTCTTGGATGCTTTGGGCTACTCTGAGACACCTGCTACTGAGTCATGGCCACATATTTGGTGGATACCGACTGGACTGCTTGCCGGCTTTCCTATTCACGGCAGCTGGAAGGCATTCCGAGTGCAATTCCAGTGCCGTCCTTGATAGAGCGGTATCATCATACGGGTCATCCATCAAGGCTGTTATAAATAGCCGTCGGAAACCGGATCCTCCGATCCCAATGAGCGGGCTTCGCGAAGTTGTGCTTGTTGCAATGCAGGATACGCCAGGGCAGCAGAGCCTCCGGTATGCCGATAGTGAAATACTCGCAGTGCAGGGAATCTGTGACAAGATGGGGCTGCCATGGACAAAACCCAGAGCTCGGAGAAGAGAGGTCTTCTTAGCTATCGAAAGCTCCATGATACTCCATTTTGCAGGACACGGCACTACGGATGGGAAGAGCCCACTCTTGAGTCACCTGTTACTTGAAGACTGGAAAAAGGACCCTCTCACCGTGGCAAGTTTACTTGATACAAACTTGAGTTCCAAGTCGCCACTTCTTGCATATCTCTCAGCTTGCGGAACTGGTCAAGTTCGAGATAAGAAGTCACTGGATGAAGGTATTCACCTTACTCGGGCGTTTCAGCTAGCAGGATTCCGTCACGTTATCGGTACCTTATGGGAAGTCAACGATAAACTATGCGTTACTATGGCACAGCTTTTCTATGGAAATCTGCGTAAGACAGGGATAAGTGATGATGCCATAAGCCATGGTCTTCACTTCGCAATGAGGCAGCTTCGAGACAGCTGGGTACAAGGGTTGGGTTATGGTGAGAATATGCCTAGAGATGCAGATATCGTGAGAGACGTGGTGGCTTGTGACGACATAGAGTTGCAGTATCCGCTTTGGGTTCCCTATATTCACTACGGTGGGTAGATAGCTTAAAATCTAATAAATAGACACACCTTTAGCTCTATTATATCAACTTCTACCAGGTACTCATACCAAGTTCTTTTTGTAGCAGCTCTAAATCAAGCATGTTTTCAAGGCAACCATACCAGGCTGAATCATGCTCAGATTGGCCGATAGCTCCAGAGAAGTAGTCAGGATACGCGTGAGATTGGAAGAGTTGAGCTGAGTCTGCGCCGCCCGGCAAGCTGCCAAAGACTTCGTCCGTTGTTATAGAGGCGTCACCATCTGGGGCTGGTCTATCAGGGCCAGGCTCCATGTGAGGACCATTGACAAGGAAAGGGCCTGCAGTTGGAATGCCAGGTTGGCGATAGATTGCTGGGTTGCCATCATTTTCAGTTCTGTATTTAGCTGGTATTTGTCGGGGTTCTTGATGCAAAAGGGATCCTCGGCTAAGTAATCGCCGCACAAGATTTGAAAACGACTTTACCACCCACATACCCACTGGCCAGGTTTTAGCCAACTCACTCAACGCCAATATGCATTGTCGTGACTTGTTCTCTGCTAATTGCCGCTGTATTGTGTTCTTTTGACCCATGGCTAGTGTATGGATTGAGAGGGCACTAAAGAGCGAAGGGACACTAGATGATATTTTCTAAGTAAACGGTTTCATTTCTCTGTGATCAGGGCAAGCTTACAGGTGAAGTTGTGCAAATTCTATCGTCTCAGCAGCGAGAAGGTCTTCAGCTGTGCGTGTGATGGCGTCAGCTGCCTTTCGAGCCTGGAGATCTCGTTCTTCCTCTGGGAACATTAGGGACCCCGTGGCTCTAGGTCGGAACAAGAGAATGAGAGCATTTCTGGACAAGTGTTAGTAACAGCGATACAATTTGTGTGGAGCGGAAGCACTAACTGGTAGGAAACGCTTAGCATGCTTCCCCAGAATGCTGCGCCAGTACCTCTGCATGGAAGTTCATTCACGAGTATCTGCGGTAATTCGGAATGCCAACTACGAAGCTTCTGTAGGGATAAAATCGCATCGAACTGCCCTAGCGCTGGTGGATGGGGGCTAAATTCTCCAATGACAATGTTGCCGACTATACATTGTTAAGACAAGACAAAAGAAACCCAGTGATGATGGCAACTTACGTATTACCGATAGTCTTGAAATCTCAAGGAAGTATGCTACGTGGTAGGACTCTTGTAGCGGTAGCAGCTCCCCTTCTTGAACTTCGTCGACGCAGAGATCGTTTTCCTCCAGTCGCTCGATATCACAGTCCTCATCTCTAATACGACAAGGCCGACCCAGCGCTGCAGCAGAATGCCGGTCACGGACCTATAAAATTAGATAGGAGTAAGAGAGGAGTCGATGCGCCGGGACGGACTCACGTATATCGACCACCATATCCGTTTCCAGATAGATATCAGACGTGGACTCATACCGCGTTGGGCTAAGCTGTGAAGATGTATTTTTAGCTTTCGTGAACTGCAAAGCAAGATCCATAGGTGGTGTTACGTACGACCGATGCATCCCCAGGGATTGCGCTAATGTCACGGCACATCCTTGCCAATACCACGAGTCCTTTTGATCGCTAGGCCCAAGCCACCAGAAACTGAGCAAATGCAGTGCTGCAAGAAGGTGCGTTGCATCCTTCTCATGACCGGCCTCGTATAGAGTCTTTGCACGAACATAGTGCGCCTTTCTAGCTGAAGTGCGGTCGGAGTACCCAGCTGCTTGGAAAAGACTTTCAGGACCACAAGTAAAGGCGGTCATGTAAATGGCATGCAGAAGCAGAGGCGAAGCATGACCCTCCCTATACAGATCTATGAAAGATAGTCTATCAATCACGGGATATGCAGGATAGAAGTTTGTGAAGAAGGATATGACTAGTTGGTCACTGATTTTCGAATCAGGCATGATCAGGGCCTCTTGTAAAGGGAGAGGCCTGCCCAGATCAGGCTCCAGTGGAAGACTTACTTTATCCACTAAAGGTCTAGATGCTTGATCATTAACACGAACATGCTCAGAACCGCCATCTTTGGCCCGGCGGACCATCTGAGCAATTGATGAAAGGGTTAAAGAGTTTTCTGATGGACATGGCGGTTTGTCTGGCGCGTCTTGTGCAGGAATCGACTCAGTTGCTGGCACAAGAAGGACCTTAGTAGTAGGGTTCTCATTAGGGGTAGCAACACGTATTGTAGTTTCCGGTAAAGATACCGAGTCGTCAGGGTACGTCACTATATCTGAACGACTACGCATAGGTCTCCGGCGTGGTCTAGGGATCTGCCGAATGTATCTATTTCCCCAACACAATCAGTTTTCTTGTACGAGATCATCGAAGCAAATGGAGGTATATCAGGAGAACATACTTTCCTCTTCTCGAGTCGATAAGCTCGCAACTTGTATTCCGTGTGCGGCAATGCATACATGGCATTCCATCGGCAGCATCGCACTTGACCCGCCTCTGGTGGCAACCCTTGCAGGCAATACGACTTCGGCGGATAAGGGGTGAAGCATCGGTTTGCTGGCTCATGATGGATAATACTGCGCGTTCTGCCGGTAGCGACCTAAAAAGGCGAGGTTGGTTGTCAGCACGACGAACAAGAAGGCGAGGTTATGTTTTTGTGAGGGCAACATTGAATGAGCTAAGTGATAGTGGGTGGCGTTGAGAGTATTGTAGCCGATGTATTGCCGATGGTAGACACCTCGGCTTCTTAAACGCCGCCACTAATGGAGATGGATAAAATCTCGTTACTCGGTCGTCAAGCCAGGTTTTCCATGTCATATCACGAAATAATTAGAGTTAAATTCAAGTCATCAATGGGTGCGATCGAAGATGCTGCCTCCGTAACGGCACAGTACCAGTTATCCACAAGAGGCACAGAAGGGCTGCTTCATCGTGACGTTTGGGGCCCGCGAGAAAAGTCCATGGGAAATCCATGGTCACCTACCAATCCTGAAGGAACGTGAGTAAGAATTGATTCTATGATTCTTAGTTCGAGTGACTGACAAGTTCAGTGTTATCCTCCGCTTGGCAGAGAATAGCTTGATGCATGATGAGGTTGCAAGATTTATCAAGCAACAGGTAATAACTTAACGAACTGCAAACTAAAATCTTTCATACTAATAACACTAGGTCAATGTGCTTCCAGTCAATCATCTGACTTACAGCACTGGTCCTCGAGGATCCCACCGTCTTCGTCTCGCAGCAGCCGCTTACTTGACAGACTACTTTAACCCTCGGGAGCCGATTGGAATCGACAATATCTTTATCACTCCGGGTCTAGCTAGTGCGATCGATGCGTTGATCTGGGCAATCTGTGACGAAGGGGACGCCGTACTGATTCCACTTCCACTTTACAATGGATTCAACGTTGATGTCTTGAATCGCAGCAATGTTCGGGTAATTGGAGTGTCGTATTCAGGAGTCGAGGGCTACTCAACTCTTGATGACCTGTTTGACGCTGAGGTAAATAGGAGAGCGATTGAAGCCGCCTTACATAAAGCGACACAGGATGGGATTCGAGTTCGAGCTCTCATAATTTCCCAGTGAGTTGATATTGACTCGCGTGAATCGGTCATGCATACTAATACCAAGATAGCCCTCACAACCCTCTTGGTCGGTGCTATGTAAGTTTCCCATCTCATCTGGATTGGACTGAGGCTGATAAACCCGTAGCCATCCGACACATTGCAAGCATTTGCATCAATATGCAGCGACCGAGACTTGCACCTAATATCCGACGAGATTTACGCAATGTCCGTTTTCCCCAATCCTTCCGCTCCCAAAGCCGTACCCTTCGTATCTACATTATCTCTTGACCTGGAAGGTGTCATTGACAAATCTCGACACCACGTACTTTACGGTGCGAGCAAAGATTTCTGTGCCAATGGACTACGCCTTGGCTTCGTGTGCACTCAGAATAAGGGAATAATTGGGGCCATGTCAAGCATCAGGTTCGTTCACCTTATCATGACGGGCTTGACTAGTCCTTCTGACGGATAGTGATTTTAGCATCTTCTCGTGGTCGCCACATCTGATCCAGGACATTTGGGCTGCCATGCTAGAGGATAGGCAATGGCTCCTAGCCTTTTTGAAGAAAAAGATCCAGCTGATGACAGAAAATCATACCATCGCAACGTCCTTCTTCAATCACCATGCCATTCAATTCGTTGACTCGTAAGTAAGCTTGAGGATATCTGAAATGCAAACTAACGTCGTGAAGGAATGCAGGACTTTTCTTATGGGTAGATCTTCGTCATATGCTTGTTCCTCAACCATCGTCACAAGAAGACGACACTCATCCTTTCAGCGTCAATTCATCTTCAGCCGAGACCTACAAACTACAAGAGATTGTAATTGCAGATACTTGTCAGAGAAACGGCGTCATGATTGCGGCAGGTCATGTGTACATGGCGGAAGAGTATGGTTGGTTTAGAATTACTTTCACTGTAGGTAAGGATGCACTAAGAGAAGGGCTGGACCGTTTATGGAGATCGCTACAAGAGATTGAAAGTCAGAGGTATTAACATACTAAAACAAATAGATAGATTAAATACAAAAGGCTTTTTTAATATTTTTTAAAAAATTTAAGTTAATTTAAATACTAAAATAATCTTATTAAATTAAATTAAATTTATAAATTATTACTTAAAAGAAATTTTTTTTAAATATATTTTACTTCTTTATAAATAACTTAAATTTAATAGGAAAAATATTTAGTATTATTTAAAGATAAAGGGATTTATATAATTAAAGAAAAATACATATTAGCTTAAAAAGCCTTTCTCTCCCATCTCCGGTCAGACTGGCAATGATACTCATGACGTCACGTAGATGGGATGTAGATCGACAGCTAATACCAACAAGGTAATCCATACTGCATACCCTGGGAGCTAGCGTCAAGAGGTATTTAACATGGATCCCTCCCTGTCCGTTCCATGAAGGTTGACAGACTCTTGTTCTCAATTGAACAAACATGGAGGAGCTCTTTTATCCATTGAACCCACCCGCTCGCTGTCGGGTCCCTGGCAAGCAGATGCATGTCCTGTGTCTCGGCCTCTCCCGAAGCGGCACCGATTCACTTCGCTCTGCGCTCATGATCCTTGGTTATGGCGATGTGTATCATGGTTTTGTTATCACAGCACGCCAAAGAGAGGACTGTGCATTCTGGGTACCCCTGATGCGTCGAAAACTCCACGATCCCACCAATTTCCAAGACGCTATTGATTTCGACTCCGTCCTTGCCAATTGCGAGGCGGTTACCGACGGACCAGCAAATGTTTTTGGCGAGGAGCTAATGTCCTATTACCCGAATGCAAAAGTAATTCTCAATCGACGTCGAGATGTGGATGCTTGGTATGCAAGCATGAAGAAAACGTGCCTTGAAGTCTTTAGTTGGCCTATGTGGATACTAAGCTGGTTCGATACACGCATTTGCTGGCTCTGGTGGAATTTTGAACTTGTTATGAAAGACTACTACCGCGGCGACTTTGACCAGTATGGCAAGCAAGTTTCTGAAGAACATTACAAGCGACTCGAGAAAAGATTGGTAGATGACCAACGACCCTACCTAGAGTGGAGCGTCCAAGATGGGTGGTAAGTCAACCTATTTGATTACGCTACTACACACAGAGCCTTCTCACATTCTTATAGGGAGCCTCTTTGCAAATTTCTTGGAAAGCCTGTTCCAGATGTTCCGTTTCCTGATGGCAACAAAGGAGGTGGACAGTTCCAAGAAAATATGGAAGAGGCTACCAAGGATATTGTGATAAACGCGCTTCGAAATATAGGTGTCTGTGCGGGACTTCTCTTGTCTCTAGTAATAGGATTAATATACACTAGCAGGTAGATTGTCTAATGAAATATATTTATACTATTAATTAACCTAAAAGGGCAGTATATTAATAAAATAGTCTAACTACGCAGTAAATTAGAAAGTAAAAAAATGATATCTTTCATAAGAGATTGAACAGGAGATGAACTATTCCAGTCGATTATTATACTGCCAGCTTTAAGTTTGCGAGGGGTCAAGGGAACTTACACCGATACCAATGCCCCAGAGGCCTGTTAGTATGTATAAAACGACACGGGTATCATGTACTCACACAAAGGATACGACCGACTATCACGTGAAGGACAGACCAAGCTGAAGCTTGGAGACTACCACTAACCACAACAAACGCGTTTCCTAGAAGGATGCACTTGCGTCGGCCAAGAGGCATGCCAATGACGCTAACGGCAAGTGAGCAGACTGTAGCGGCAAGAGTGTACGCTGAAGCTATCATCGGGATGGCATAGGCTCCTGTAAGGTTCTATATCGGTGATGATGAGACAAATATCCTTCATTTCGATCCATAGACGAGTACTACTCACTCCTACGGCATGCAGGAAAGGGTTGGTCTCCTGGACTCCACCAAGGACTCCTGCATCGTAACCGTAGAGTAAGAAGGACTGTGATTTGTCGGAGAATGCGATGTCAAATATGCTTCACATGGACCATACAATAGCGCCATGTAACAGATTAGGCACCTCTTGCTTATGTATGGCATCACGTGGTTATTCGTTTACCCCTATCGCCCTCCTGGAAGGTCGGCGATCTAAGTCAACATTGTGAATATTATCGATGCTTAGATTTATCTCCACGGACATGCATTGTGGTCGCTGAGAGCCTGTGAAAGGCATCCCTTTCACTGGAAGTACAACAACAGGCAATAAGATCCGTAGAGAGGTCCAGATTGGGTAGTGATTGTCAAATGCAAATATCAATCCAAGATGTAGCCTTTGGCTTTACTAACTATAGGGAGCTAATGATTCATTCTGCCACAATATAGTGAATTGAGAGGTGAGACAAGAGTTGTAAAAATACAAAAGCCCTACGCAGTAGCCCAATACCAACAATCTTACGGCCTAGTTCTCAATACTAAAAACCTCGACCTCAGCAATAGCAGTTCGAGCAGGTATCGTCACAGGCACCCATTCTATCCCCTGGTCAGGGCGATCATTCGGCATATTGGCAAACGCTCCATGTTGGGACTCATCCCCATTCAGCCATCTTTCTGACTGCAGGGCACCCGAAGGCGAAACAGTCTTCTCAATGAAGTGAACAAGATCCGTGTATGTAAGTCTTTCGTCATTGGACTTCCATTCGACTTTAAACCCCTTACCAACCAGGAGAAATGTCGTAGGGTTAAGCTCTATAATGAGGCCGTAACCTGGTGCCTGTTTCCCAAGGGCAAATGCCCGACTGATGGTAAGCTCGTAGGATGTCCAGCGTACCTTGACAGGAGGAGTTGGGTCCGCCACGCCCGCTTCAGGTGGAGCTTCGAAAGATATGCCTACCATGTTCTTGGACTCTCTTCGTGCCAGAAGAACGTGTTTGGCCACAGAGCCCAGAAGCTGATAAGATTCGGCAAGGACAAGCTCGTTGGCAGTTTGAGTATCAACACCAAAGGGACTCGTCCCTAGTGCCTGATGACTACCGATTGGAACCCAGAGCCTTCGTCCACCAAAGTCATCGCGACGCATCTCGGGGATGAACAAAGCCTGGCCCCTGTGTTTATATATGTTGCATTCTTCGTCGGTTTGAGGGTGATAAAGATCGGGGGCTATGAAATCCAGTGTTGGTGCAAACTTCTGCCAAATGTCGAGCACCGTGCTGACACCACCGCCCGATGGATACTCTCCTGGTTTTGCCCCTCCTGTAGCTGGACCGATCCCTTGTTCACTAGGTCCCGCTAGCCAGACGTTGGTATATAGAGGTAGACCGTACTTCTCTCGACCGGCCGCTGCGACGCGTTCGATGTACAGAGCATAGTGGTATGCCATGAACAATTCGTCTGTCCATATGCTGACTCCAAATGCATCCTCCCAGCTCAGCAAGGAACCTCCTTTATTCAAGGCCAAGGATTTGAACTTGGCAAGATTCTCTTGGAGGTGCGGATGCAAGCTGTCCCAGTCTTGAGTGAGGAAGCTAACCAGATCTTCTGGCACACTGCTTGAGAAGAGGCTTGTTGCGACAGGACTGTGGTCACGAGCAGAGTGATGAAAGCCTGGCTCGTTTTCCACTTGAACCATGATGACTGTGCGCTGTTTATCGTTCTCTGCAAGGAATTCGAGCAATTTTTCAAACGCCTTTGCATCGGCTTCACAGCACTCGTTGCTGAAGATGGATAGAACGCCAGAGTTCTTCGGTCGTCCGAATTTATCCTTATAATACATTCGAGGGAATCGTTCTGGGTTCTTCTTGACCCAAGACGGCGCATAGGTGGATTTACCTGTCCAACAGTGAGTATATCAGCAATACCTGGAACAGAGGGACGCAAACCATTCTTCCAAGAGCCGAACCACAGAAGCACTAACTTGACGCTGTGTTTTCTTGCGCCTTCCAACACGGCCGATAGATTGGTAAAGTCAAAAACACCCTCTTCGAGTTCGATTTCTTCCCAACCAATTCCACCCAGGACAGTATTGATACCGGCTTTGGAAGCCTTTTCCCATACCGTATCCATGTAACGATCAGAGCTCAGAGAAGAGTTCTGTAATTCACCACCAAGAATCAGGAAAGGCCGGCCATCGACCAACAGCTCCCAGGTGCTACCGACCTTGTGTAGCCGTGGAATCTCATTTTCGGCGTTCATTTTTAATTGATGGAAAAGATGTGTATGTGTTTTAATGGCGGAATGGTTGCCTTTTTCATGTGTTTGGAGTGTTCGGCGCACTTTAGGATGTCTTAAATACATAAGCATGACCCGACTGGTTGATCAACTCTCACCACTGGTTTGGGAATAGGCATCGAATCAACTCAATGGCTTCTTCAAAAAGTCTTTCTCATCTGTGACTCCCCACAGATACGCGGCTTTTGTCAGTTCTTACTCGCTAGAGAGTTCTAGTGGAGTTGTACCAATGCTGACTTTTTACAGTGTCATCAACATTGCACATCATTGCGATGGCTAGCAAGTGGCAAAGCATAAGGAAGCGGGGTAAGGCACATTAGTTGAATAACCCATCAAATCAAAAGTGTTTCGTTGTTGATCCTTCTTAGGCTTATTATGTTTAAAGTTCAAGAGAGGTGTTATCGGCTTTCAAAAATTGGAAAAGTCGGCTTTATCTATGTTTCATTGGCTATTGCTATGTAGTAGGTGGGATTTGATTCTCCGGCGCTTTGTCAGTGCCGACGAGCCGACCCCTCTCGTTGATCGACAAGTCTTTCATGTGGATAAAGTATGGAAGCTAATTCCAGGCATGTAAATCAGGGCAAATCCCAATGCAGGTATTAAACTAAGGATAGAACTGCTAAAACCTGATAGTGATATTTTACGCACAAATGTATTAATACAGTTATCCCCATTCTCAATCACCACCAAATAGTATCTCCCAAAGTTCATCGCCATTATTACTTGCTCCTAGATCAGCAAGCTCCAGATCTAAATCTCTATCCTGGACAGAAACGTCATATCGATTGAGGAAGTTTGCCATCCACTTGTCCATATTGAATGTTTTGGAGATGCTGCTGACTCGACAAGCGTTATGGAAAGCCTGCAAGCGAGAAAATGCAAATTCAGTAGTGGGCCAATATTTTTGTAGCTCTTGAAGAATAATAAAGTTTTGCTCAAGAAGTTGTCTTGCCTCGGTAGCCTCGACCTTCTCAGGCTGTAAAAGCATTGTGTGAAGATGAATTGTTGACGCGATGACGAGGAGATGGCTATTGACTGGAGACCAGAGACAGTCCAGATCTGAAGCTGTGTTAAGTTCCCAGTATAGCTTACTTAGAGATATAGCATGAGATCTACACAGCTCGGCACAAGTAAGAACCATGTGGTCTGCCGTTACTCCTTGTCCCCGCGAAACAGACTTTGCGAGGAATTGGTAGAACAGAGATTGGCACGTATTGTGATATATGATGTGCATAACGGAGAACAGCCGGCCATATCCACGGGACGTGTAGTCGCGAAAGTTCTGCGGTGTATCTCGGAGATGGAAAGGTAAGCTCTGAGCCCAATTGCTCAGCTGTGTCGACAGGTCTTGAACTACATCTTGGATCTCGTGGCCCAAACTCGCCTCGGTCGCGATCTGAAAGTTCAGCTTCACTACCTCGGCGTGCCATTGAGTCAATGGAAGTATCAATCCCCACATGCTCGACTCTCTAAGTTCATTGGAACTGCTGAGATCACAAGGGGTACTTTCTGGTGTCAGGAGATCAAAGACCTCTTGTCGCAGGGGCCTGGGAAGATTGGTATCGTTCCGAAGCTGCAGCGGCCAGTCCGCCCTAACAGATGACCACCTGTCCATCATCCACGTTTGCCAGTATACTAAATTGGGTCAGTCACGGTGTTCAAGGCCTATCATAGGAATATAACAGACCATTTATCTCGATCTCTCTTTTCAGCCCATTACCATTCAAAGTTGTCGGTATTTCAAGGGTCTGGGACATTCGGATGGCCTGGCAGCTAAGTAAATCGTCTCGGGCAGTGTCTCCATCAGTACAGGCATAGAATCCAAGTAGTACACAGCCTTGAATAGCCTCGATAGAAATTAGCTTTTTTCTTCTATCAAAGCATCGAATTCCTTCCTCGAAGAAAGGCTTTCCACGTATCCATGGATTGATACCTTCAAACGAAGGATGTGAAGAGAACCTTGAATCTGTTTAGCACATTCTAAGGAAGGGCAAGCTTACATACCTAGCTGAGAGCGCTATGATGCCTAGCAAGATATATCTAGGAACCAAACCCTTCGTGTGATCATCTAGAAAGGAGGCATGGTGAAAAAGTATATGTTGTTTAGAATGTATGACTTTAAAGTAGATGTCAATGAGCTCTTCGCATTGGCTCCGATCGTCGAGTGTAGCTTGAACGATGTCTAAAGTAGATTCGCTCTGCGCATCCAGATGAGTCTTCTCTGGACTAAGACTAGAGTTGTCCGGGGGCTGTGAGGTGTCTGAAGGACTGGCAGTTGCTGGCACAGGGCGTAGATTATACGTTGTGATATCTGATAACTTTCGAACGAATGGTGCATCGCAGCGCAGGCTTTTGGACAAACAAAACTTGCATGCTGTATCTGAAGAACTTGCAATGCACCGTTTCTTTCTAGTCCTATGAAATGATTAGCGATCAGCATGTATTTGGAAGCGTAACAGAGCGAACCGGCACGTGCTACATGATGACACTACGCGCATATTGGGTAATACTGAGGGAAAATTGGTATATCAGTGTCTGGATTGATTGCTTGTGCCTGTTGGAGGCAGATTTCCATTTTGTCAAGACTCATCCGATGATATCAACCAAGCGGGGTCGAAGGCTTCTGATTGGTGAAACAGTTGAAGGTTCGAAACCGGGGTAGACTATATACGTTTTAGGAAATAGCTTCATTTGACCCAAGTAAGCGAACCAGATACATTGGCTTATGAAATAGTCCTGAAAGCAGTGGCTTGGGCGTTTTGAAGTTAGTTGTAGGAGAGACAGGTAAGAGGATGGAGCCCCTACTGCATATACTAGCGGCCTTACGAGAGGAAACATGTAAAGCGGGTAAGAGAAGGAAGGGCTTAGGAAGTTACAGATCTTAAGTTGATGTTACTATACAGGTATTGGTCTTTCATGCCGTCAACATTAACAAGACATTGATTAATTTCTAGCTGACTACATGATGAGAATTGAGTCGAACACTGCGAGCGAGTAAAGTCCATCCCAGCTTAGAATTGGCTCAGTGTCTGTATCGGGTTACACATGGTTTGCTCTGACACAATAGAATCCTCTGACAACCAACGACTTCAATCCCACTAGCCCAAGACTTAACAATTTATCAGGACTCTTGTCTAGGGGTTCTCCAACATTTCGGTCGCAGGGACGTGTTCTTCTTTGGCAGCGCGTGCCTCACTAAACTTGGCCTCCATAACCTCAACCTTATCCTGCTCACCAAAGAGCTGGGCAATGAGTCAGTACCAGTCAGCCTTGTGAGGAATGTGGAATTACGTACCACATCGATTCTCTCGATAGACAAGCCTTTGGGCTCTTTGACAAAGAACCAGCAGAGAATAGTGCCGAAGGTGCAGGTTCCAAGCAAAATGAAGTACGAGTATGGTCCAAGTTTGGTGGTAGCGGATGGCCATTGCTGACCCAAAGCGACGGCAACACCAATAGGTATAGCATTAGCAGCACCAACTCCAATCTCTCGAACATGGTTGGGAAAGATCTCGTTGATATATACAGTAGTAGGTCCTGTACCTAATAGCCAGTAAACTGTGGTGTTGAGAACAATACAGACGACTGGGCTGACGGTTAACGGAGCACTTGATTTGTGTGGATCCCAGATCTCACCTATAAAAGCATTTGCGACTGTGCTGGGGTTATGCTTAGTTCCTACAGCGAGGCCACAGATGCAAGCTAGGCTGGCGGACTGGATAACCGAGGCTGTCAGGATACATGTCCGTCGTCCAAGTCTTTCGACGAAGTAAGAGGATCCAAACGCGGCAATAGCGTAAAGGATCTGGAGACATGCATTCAGAAGCAGAGCGTTCCTTTGCGAGTTGAGGCCAAGTTGTTGGTAGATAATGGCAGCGTAGAGCTTTGGACAATGTTAGTAGAGAGTAGCTTGGCACATCACAACGAGGCGGGAACTCACTCCGAGAAGACCGACTCCACAGAACTGTTGCTGGAGTAGAGGCACCATGGCGTAGAGCCAACGCTTTGTGAGTCGCCTTTCCATGAATATGTTGAGGGGGTTTGTAGCCTCATGCTCGCGCGACCAAATCTCGTAATCTCTGACCTCTCTACCTTCAGAAATCACATCCGGGTGGTCAATCTCCTTCCCTCGTAGCCATGCCAAACTTCGCAGCATGGGCATGTCGTCATCGGGATACTTGGCTGCGAGCCAGCGGGGGGATTCGACGAGCTTGAAGACCAGGAGGAAAAAGACAATAGCTGGAGCAAACTGTAGCGAGTTGGCCACCTTCCAGCTGTAAGCCTTTTCTTGGTCGAGGAACGCGATACCTGAATGTGGTATGTGACTTAGTGCACGTCGATAGCGGCTTTGACGAGAGATACTTACCGTACGCTGCCCAATAACCAACGATAGCAAAGAAGGAGCTCGAGAATTGTTGAACAAGAATCAAGCTTCTGCCACGAACATTCTTAGGAGATGCCTCGGTAACGTACCATCCCAGAACCATTCCATTGAGATCACCACCAAAACCCATCAAGAACCGACCAGTGCAAAGAGCTTCTATAAGACGATCAGCAGAGTTCTTCCGGTATAGTTCTAGGACCACGGACCCCATTTGTCAGGAAAGGTCTGCAGGATAACACCAAAAACCACAAAGCACGTGGCAATCTGGAATCCCCATTTGCGACCGGTATACTTTGGGATGACAGCACCGATACCAACGCTGCTAACCAGAGCGCCAATGGACGGCAGCAGAACATATAAGCCCAACCTGCTGTCATTGAGCGCGAATTTCTTGTTACTCAGTCAGATAATATCCCAAGGGAGAATGGCAGCACAAACCCTCTTGAAGTCGGCGTTGGTTATCATAACACTGATAACTGCACCATCTAGAGCGTAGAACAACCACGCCATACAAAGGATAGGGAAGAGCTGCCATGCCCTCCTCCGCTGAGGGTCCATGGTTCGCCACTTGTCGATAAGAGAAGGCATTGCAAAGAAGCTGAACGGTAGATAAGATTGGTCGATGAGTTGCTCGTGTCATCTCCAAAAGCTGGGGATAATGCGGGGGCAGGTTAATATACATACATGTAACGACAGTTCAGCGACCCCAGACTCGGGTACACTTTAGGTCGAGAGGAAAGCGTCAACCTCGTGATGGAAGACTAAGCTATTTCGAGTAATACATTGTTCCGGGGATTGGCAGTGCTCTGATTGTGGCGTTGGAGGGGGTTTGTCGGCTTTGATCGATGCTGATTCGCCAAACCTCACGAATGCGGGGAAGCTGTCGGCTTTGAAATTCGCAGGCGGAGATCGTATTTGCTTCTGTAGGGTCTCGGTCCGCTATTTCATGTTCAGCGTGGCTGATCCATCGGTCGTAGGGGATCAAAGCGGCAAGTTCAATCGCAATCAGCAAGCGATAGTAGGAGAATGAGGTACACAACTGTCTTTTCTATGGAGCGGTTGAAAATGGGGACTATCTACAGGGGAAAAGAAGCGCTCAGACTTACCCCAGAAACACGCGGCCCCGCGCATGATCCGCGATTTGGGGTTGTTCGTCGATGACTGCACCTAGCTAAGCATGGCTATCTAAGGACTAGGCACTAATAGACCGACGGCCAAATGGTCTGGACTTTACTTGGTCTGAGGCAAGACTTGGCTCATGGACACGCCTTGTATCACGAGGAATTTCGTTGTCAAAGCGCGCCTATAGCGAGATTGATTGAGAGACAGGTTGCATGAATCAATATCGACTCATCGATGGTGCCTTCTAAGCAGGCCTCGCCTAATAAAATCATTCGGGGAAACTCAGAACAAAGTAACGTATTGACAGGGCTCCTGTCTAGATTGTTCGATGGACCACAGGACAATATCATTAGGTCAACGAGGAATAAACGCCTCGGTAATGCTTGTGCAGGTTCCAGAGTAGGGAAAGTCCTTTTTGTTTTTTACATTTCTCTTGGGGTTGTATTTCTGGCTGCTTGTATGGACAGATATCTTGACCATGATGACAATTTACTGATAAATACTGGTGTCATGATTGACCGACCATGGATCTTAGACTTGTACGATACTAATCTCGGACCCATCAGCAGCGCATTTCCGCCCTCCCCGCCTCTCCTGAGAGTCTTTATTGCTGACCTGCCATTTAGCACTCGATGTTGAAGTCAGCCAGACCACTACCGAGTCCAGGTCTGGAGCAAGATACGACCGCTCAACGAAGAGAGACACCGAATCGTCCGAGTAATGTAAGTGAGTGATCTGGCCCATGTCGATCTCAATCATCAGCCTGAGGGAGCCAATGTACACTCTCTGGCGAACAGCGCTCTTTAGCACAACTGTCGTCCTTCCCAACGACCGCGTCAGAGTTCCACCAAAAGCTACAGGACCAATCTCGGGGATCTCTGTGATGTACGTTCCTCCGTTGAGAGCCATGCCGAGAAAGGCACCACCGTAGTCGCCAGTAGAGCCGTCCCATTTCATAGTGTCTGGCCACGCATGGAATCCGGTGGAGGGGAAACCCTCCTGGTTGATGTTGGCTATGGGGGCTAGGCTGCCGCCGTAGCCGACACGGAGGAGGTAAAGATCTGTAGGATCGTGACGGAACGCGTCGAGGAGAACCTGGGAGTTCAGTGAGGATCCGTAGTTATGGATCTGGCGCTCTATACGTCGCAGCTTTCCCGCCACACTGTCTGGGATTAGCCAAGATCAACGCAGAGACAACATGACTCTACTTACTCAAAGTCCCAGTACCGGCGAGCATTACCATTCCATGCCCAGTGAGGTACGGTGGGCATATAACCGAGTACACTGTCTACGGTCCGTGCTGCTAGATCGTCGAACCCGAAATATCTGATATTCATGTTAGTTCTGGCTTAAGACACAACCTGTTGAAGTTCAACCAACTTGGCCCAGTAATAAACCCCTTCTTGACCTGTCGAGTCCCACGGAGCTTCACTCCCGAAAGGAACCGTCTCAGAGTTCCAGATCTGAGTCCGTGCCTTCATCCTGCCCTCGAGGCGGCTAGCACTTTCCACAAGCCCTTCCCGGCGGAGATCAACGATGATGTAGCCAAAGACAGTCTCGCCCATGAGACCCATCTTGGTCCACTGCACGTCAGGCTCGGTCATGCGATACGCGGTGGCCCAGGCGCGATCAAGATACCATTCCCAAGTTCGAGAAAGGAGCTTCGGATATGCTCTCCCCAGACGGTACATGACCCAATACACGGCCGCGGGGTGGACATAATTGTATGCGCGGTCTACGAGGTTCGCGTCGTCGCGACTCCACGAAGCCCACTGGGACCAGTCTACGCTTTGATCGTATTGAAAGCCAATCTCGGGGTCGTAGAAAAAGAGGGACTTCTTGACTGAATGATCAGGTAGCTGAATCTTGCCCCAAAGAGTTTTGTTGACAAATTCATCGAGCTTGACCATCTCTTCGTGGCTGGGTTGTAAGAGTTGCTTCATGGCTGCAGCAACATAGGCACCAGTGCCGCCCTCGTCGCTCAAGCCTGATACCCAAACGCGGGAATCCTGTAGGATGATGTTCCCTTCCTCGTAGTCGTAAGACATAATTGATGGGGCTCGGTTAAAGACATCGGTCTCGTCGGTGAACCACGCCTTGGTATACAGAAAATTACCCATATCGTCAAGTGTTTCGTTGGTTGGTTTGGTGATGAAATAATGAACTGTCTGCAATTTCCCATCTTGGTAGTAGATTTCCAAGCGAGCCTGGCCCCAGAGGGATTCGGAACCAGATGGGTACACCGCGTAGCAATTCTCGGCTGACTTTCGTACTATCAAAGCACCTTCAGGAGAGCTGGAAAATGACTTGACTGGCGACATTGAGCTCACCAGAAGCTGGCCGGGCAAGTCCTGGGGCAAGATATAGCCAGGTACACCAACTACCGACGGCATACCTATCCTTTTAAGGGCGTCGTCAAACCCTCTCAGACCCTCCGTGAAGGTGAATCGCACACCAATCTGAAAGGACTCATAGCCGCTGAGCATCCGGCTGGATGGTTGATGCCATGGCGTTGCATTGCATTGAGCCCATTCATTTTCTGCCCATGCTCTAGTCAAGATTTGCCATTCGTAGAGGTTTTCGAAGGTATGAGTCCCATAAGCGGTATCATCGAAACGTGGTTCGTCGAGGTTCCGAAAGCCCGCGAAAGGAGTGTCTGTACCTTGGAGTGGCGTGATGAGCAATCCAGAAGAAGATCCAGTCTTGGGATTGACAGGGGCGACTCGAAGATGACCAGCGTCGAAGCCGATGTATGGATCAAAGAGGCAGCACTGATCTTGCATCTCAGATTGGGTCTTTCCAGTAAAGATGCAGTTGAACTCGATGGGAAGTCCCAAGCTACCGATCTCGACATCTTGTTGGCTGGTATTGCGGATCGTGAATCGCAAGGCGAGGTCTCCATCCACCTCAAGCCACTCCCTGACGATGTTCAGAGGACCTTTGGGAACAGCAGCACCCAGATCAGCTGCAGCTAAGCTAAAGTCCACCTGGACAGGCTCAACGGCAGAGCGCTTCTGGGCGGAATCGCCATCGATCCATCCATCACTGCCGTGGCGGTAACGATAGGTAATGTCGCCCCAGTGATACTGCCCATTTTTGCGTCGCTGATGATAGCTTCTTGAAGGAAGAAAGTCAAAGCCTTCGCCTCTTCGCTTCAATGAGACTAAGAGCTGGGACTCGCTATCGATGACAGCGTCGACGTTGCCTGTCTTGAGAGAAGTGAACCGCTCTTTGGGGCTCAAGATTGACACGAGCTCTTGTGGTTCAGACATTATCGTGTGATCAATTGGAAGTCTGTGTCAATCTGCCGTTGTTGGCAGTGTAACAGTAGGAGTAAGTGGCAAGGATTTCGTACTTTTTCCGAGTGAAAAGCGGTTATAGTAACTTTTGAGCAGTTTTTTTAATTTATTTTGACGCCTGCATAGGGAATGATCCCGATTTGCACGCCACGAGTCGGTCTCCGTATTCTATTCACATGATAATAATTGGAGATCATAAGAAGTGATCGGCGCACCGGCACAAGCAAATCCCAGACACTAAATAGTAATAGCCAATGAAGTATAGACAAAGCCGCCTTCCCCAACTTTTCAAAGCCGATACGCCTCTTACAAACTTTAACATAATGAGGCTAGTGAAGTTAACTACGGATGAACACTGAGACATTGTGATTCGACAAGTTATCCGACTCATGTGCTAGGTATCTCACTCCGCTTCCTTACATCTTTACCAGTTACACGATTCAAACCACTGCACGATCGAAATAACTGCAAATCTTTTCCAAAACAAGAATGAACTTCGAAGCTCCTATCACGCGGTTACACAAGGTTAGCAGCACTTGAGAGCTTTTACTCGATGGCCAGCTGTACCTTATTCTTGGTGACGAACTACGGAACTCCTCTCTGAACTCTGACTGCAACAGGAATACAGATATGTTGTTTGCAGTTGAGGCTCGTGGCTGAGAGCTTAAATCAGCAGACAGAGCTTAGTAGCATGAATGCTGACACGCCTAAAGAGGAAGCATCCCAATCTCACGGCAGACCAACTCGTAAGCAGAGCCAGGCGCCCAAACCCTCCAAGAGATGCGGGGGCAGTCAGGTCGCGACTTGCAGCGTTGGGGTAGGTGCGGCAAGGATGAAGTCCTTCTACGGTGGTCATTTATGGCAAGCGTCGTCTGGGGAGGTCAAGAGACGACAGCTTGTCAAAACGGAAAGGTAGCATCGATCATAGGGATAGAAGCGATGCCTGGGGACTAATTAAACGCGAGTCTAACACGAGCCTAACACGAGTCCGCGAATGCACGTCACAGAATTGGTCAGTGCTGAGCGCTCCGCTTTGGCAGCGCGGACCCTGGAAGAGCCCTGTGTATTTGCAGCAGAAGCAGTTCCATCAGTTGCCCTCCTCCACGGGTGACAAATCCCCCATTAGTCGCTTTGCGACAGTCAGTACGAGCGACTTGAATATGCAGTGTATCAATTGATCAAGGTTTACCTCATTGTTTAGAAGATTGGTTAGGGAGAAGCCCCAGCTATCAACGGTGAGAATGTTTGCGGGGTACGGACTACCTTATCTTATCGTAAGTTCAAGGGTCGCGCCGGTTACGACACAAGATGTGGAGCCGAGTCGCGCTTTTATGATGTAGTTGTTAGATATAGGGTATGGTATGCTGTATAAGATATAAAGTATTCCCTTTCACATTTCATACTTACATACTCTTATGCAATACTTTAATTTTAAAATATTTATATATATACTTAGTAAATATAGTAAATATAATAAACTATAGTGTGTAGTTTATAATATTATATTCCTTGGTTATGAACTATCCGTGGATCGATGACGCCAATAATCCGAATTAAGAAAAACGTCTAAACAATTTAGAGAACGGGCAATAGAGGAGCGATTAGATTCTTCCGGGCAGCGCAAGTACTTATTAATAATGTCTTGTCAAATTTCCCAGATTCTAGCGACAGATAGAAGCAAGTGGCGATGGGCTCCTGGTCACAGAGAGTCCGCGCATGCACGTTGAGAAGGTGTGATTATGTACGAGGTTAGTCTAGACACTGATAAGTGAACATAAATCTCAGCTTTGGCTTTCATTCTTAGGTATTCAATCTCCATCTCTAACAGTGTAGTTTACCTTATACTGACAAACACTGGTACCTTCAGTATATGAATTGTGCCGTATCTTTAATCCTCAGGCTCAGCCGAGGCTCAAGATGGATGATCTACCATTCTAAGCTCCTTAGAGTATCTTAGACAACAACCCCGCAATTGATTAGAACCGTTGTGGACTAGCTTTGCTCGGCATTCTCGGTGGGTACTGACTAACACATGATCCTCTGCTCGCCGTAGTGGGTTGAGTTATGCTTGGATTGTTATTCTGCTACGTCTTACTGACTCTTCCGAGGCTATCAGCGGTGCACTCTGGTCCTAATCTTCTTCACCTCGGATGTGATATCCTTGTTTGCCCAGAAAGTTCTCTACCAATCTCTATGCACGTCCGAGGCAAGGGCGTATATGAACGAAGGTAGGTTCGACGAGATCGACAAAAGGTACTTTCTGCAGCTCGATAATTTCTTCACCCAAGTGTAACCGCCATACGCTTACTGGCATCAAGGCTTTACTCTCCAGATTGCAAATCGCTGGCGACCTCAATCTTCAAAATGCCACCTGATCCCAAGTTATATTTACCAGCAAATGTGCCATGGAGCGAACCTGCGTGGTATCGGACTGGCAACTCGGTCTACCTCAACGCATCGCACTGGAAATTGAGGGATAATATTCGCAAATATGTCGATGAAAATATTCTTCCATATGCCTTAGAATGGGAAGAGAAAGGCGACGTTCCACGATCAGCGGCACTGAGTTACTGCAAATCTGGAATTCCTTTCGAGGACGTGCCAGAAGAGTTTCGACCTAAGAATGTCCCGGATCTAGCAGGAATCCCCCAAGGTGAATTGGACGCCTTTCATTTTCTCATTTCAACCGACGAGATGTCTCGTGTTGAAGGCGGAGTTTCTATTGCCCTCGGCGGCGCGTCTACAATTGGCCTACCACCGGTTCTTTATTATGGAACTCAGGAACAAAAGTCTCGTTGGTTTCCGGGATTATTTTCGGGCAGTGTCAATTTCTGTCTGGGCATCACGGAGCCCGGTGGTGGTTCAGACGTGGCCAATATCCAAACCACAGCTGAAAAGTCCTCAGATGGCAAGTTCTACGTCGTGAACGGTGCCAAGAAGTGGATTACCGGTGCTCAATGGGCAACCCATATGACTACTGCTGTCCGAACTGGCGGTCCAGGTGCCAAAGGTATTACCGTCCTCGAGATCCCGCTCGATAGCCCCGGCGTGTCTGTAACAAAGATCTTCAATAGCGGGCAGAACGCCGGAGGGTCTAGTTTTGTAGATCTCGAAAATGTCAAAGTCCCGGTAGAGAATCGGATCGGTTCAGAGAACGAAGGCTTCGGAATCATCATGAAGAACTTCAACAGGGAAAGATATGCCCTCGCGGTCGGATGTAATCGAAAGAGCCGTACCTGTCTCGCCATGTCCTTCTCATATGCGATGGAGCGCAAGACCTTTGGCAAGAAGTTGATTGAGAATCAAGTTATACGCCGCAAACTCGCTGAAGTTGCACACCGCGTCGAAGCTCACTGGGCTTGGCTTGAGCAGATTGCTTTCCAGGTCAACTCATCTAGTGAAGGCTGGCAGGAACCAAACATTGCAAGTCAAATAGCCCTGGCCAAGATCCAGGGCGGGCAGATGGTAGAATTGGCATGCAGAGAAGCACAGCAAATCTTCGGGGGCGCCGGCTATCAGAAGGGCGGCCGAGGAGCGACGGTGGAGCAGATCAGCCGTGATCTTCGGATGCTAGTAAGTCCATTTGTTTCTTTGTCTCAAAAATAGATAATGAGTGCAGGGCAGCTAACATCTCACAGGTAGTTGGCGGCGGCAGCGAGGAGATTCTTACAGATCTTGCCCTCAGACAGGAGATAGGGGCTTTCAGCAGGCAGGCAAAAATGTAGCCAGGCTGAGGTGGATCGCGATGTGTTCAGATAAATATCTCTCTCTGGTACCATTGGAACGCTAGGGGATATGGTAGAGGCCTACCTGTCACTAGTTAAGAATTCTTACGTGACAGGTATGACGCTCCAGGTCGAAGGGGGCCTGTTTTTGAAACAGGGTAATCCTCCAAGTTGGCATGAGGGCAGCCAAATGGAACATTCACCGACTGAAACATTTAACCAAGTTGTGAGCCAGCCCTGTGATTTGCAGTCAAGACTTGTCGCAGATAGCTTATTGAACCACATTTATCTTCATGGCTCCCTTCCTGGTATAAGTGCATATCTGCTAAATGTAATTCTAAGTCTATTAGGAGCTAAATTTCTATCACTTAACATAACGGTTAAGAAAGTCTATTTGCACCTTAATATTTTCCTGAAAATAGTCTCCTGTATAAAGATCAAAATGCCCGCATCCGTCCAAGTATAGTAGTTGTTTAGGTTCCCTTGCCTTATTGAAGGCATCCATTTGGGAGGCCGTTCGTACCAAGACATCGTTGCCGGGAACAACAAACAAAAGTGGTGTTGGGGAGACTCTATGAATCGTAGACTGAGCCTCAAAGCTGAGCATGTGCAGTTGTGTCTGCGAAGTGATGTAGTTCTCCCAGCGACTTCCACAGGTCTTTTGAAGAGTCAGTATATCGTATGCGTCCTTGGTTGGGAACATGGCGTTTGTTGTAGCTGGATCCGAAGACTCTCGGTCAATGGCAATCAGCGGCACGGTTGGTGGGTCTAATCCAGAGGTAATCTGACGCCGGTCCTCTAGCAAAGTTGGGATACGATCTTTGAACGCGAGTGACCTGACTTCGCCTGAAACAGCAGGGCACTGGACTATAGCAGCTTTGATCCTCTTATCGATTGCCGCAGCGTAGATAACATTTCCACCTGAGAAGCTGCTACCCCAGTACACAATCTTATCCTTGTCGACACAAGGAATAGTGGCTGCAAAGTTGAATGCGTCGTAGTAGTCTGCTTGCTGTAACGGAGGATTGGACTCTTGACGAGGCAGGCCATCGCTATCTCCCCAGTTACGGTTGTCATATAGCAGTACTACATACCCTGCATCGTGGAAAGCTGACGCAAAATTCGGTAGCAGGAAGTGGCGGGTTCCACCAAGCTGGATGAATAAATATTACTTGTTAGATATCCTATACCCAAAGACGCGGTAAAAGAGCGGAGGCTCTATACTAACACCGTGGGTCATAATGATACATGGCGAGGCGTCCGTCTGGGGGTACAGCCAGCCACGTAGTGTAATGCCATCGCATGCTCGAAATTCAATGTCTCGACGTGGGAGGCTCATCATTGAAACTAGGCGCGGTAGGTATGTTAAGAGCCTGGATGAAAAGGGAATTGAGTAGATATGCCAGTTTATTAAGTATTATAAATAATTGGCTGACCTTTCCATAGGTAAATTTCTCTGAGCTACATTTCTATCTTGGAGGTCCTGATAGCGTTGGAGAACATAGCTATATAAGATTAATAATCTATAGAGCTCCTTGAAATGGATTTGTCAAGCATGCCGTGTCGGGCTCATGTGCCACGACAGCTTTATGAATTTATCAGCCCTTGCTACTCGGTACTTGCTACGGAGACTTTAATTTACAGTGGAGGAGTGGGGATGCCGCGGCTCGTGTGTGGATCTCTTCGGATAGCCCACTTTGCTCCCCACACCAAGACCAGCAGCCAGCATGTCGATCAGGTAGAGTAACCGACTATAGCAGGCTCCCTGATGAAGAACCGCACACCTTAGCTCAATCGGGGTTGCTTAGTCCTAAGCTTCTAGACAAGGACGTCAATGCTACCGCAAACCAGGTTTAGTAATCCGGGGATTGTTGATAATTCTCCCGAATATGATGTGATGGTATACTCACGGCACTTGAATTAGCCTTGATCACACGGAAAAGACGGATGATCATGGACCTCGGCACTTCCGTGAGTCTCATGACGACCCCGAGATACAAACAATTATGGGTTTATTTATTTGGTGTTGATTTGGTTCCTGGCCGGGAACGCAAAACGACTAAAGCATCTCCATTTTTTCAAGATCTATTTACTACTTCCATACCTTTACTTCTCTGGCCCTTTCTTCACGTATCCTTCTGGTCATACACAATGCCTCGTATCGTTAGCCACATGTCCGGTGCACAATGGGAGAAGGACGGCCCGCAGTCACCGACTCAGAAGTTCTTCAAAAAATATGTCAACACCGTTGATTCAAGGGGCTACGACAGTGGCTCTGGGCTTAAGTTCTACTCCAAGGATGTGATCTTCCACAACCAGAATAACGCCGTCTATCACGGAGGAGACGAAATGTGGGCGTGGATGAAGAAGCTCTTCAACGTGTTTGAGCGCATCGAGCACGACTGGATCCATTTTGTGGAGATCGAGCGTGATGATGGGACTAGCCAGATATACACTCAGAATGTTCGGAACCTTTGGCTTCGGGGAAACAAGGAAAACACGCCAACTGTTAGCATTCCTCTTACAATGATTGCTATTATCGGTAAGAGTGGAAGCGACGAGACTCAGGAGGGGCTACATTTTAAGGAGGTCTGGCTCTACTGGGACACGGCCCTTCTTTTGCCTCATCTACCTAAGGATGCTGTTGTTTTTAAAACAGAGAATGTCTTACATGAGGATAAGGACTTGACTCAGGAGTAGAGATCCGATAATAGTCTTATCACTTATCACCACGCCATTGTCCGCCTGGAAGCTTTCAGTGCCCATTTCGCCATGGAGTTTAGTCTATGACACAAGATGACTTTTACATGCTTTGTGTATTTCACTCCGTCTAGTTTCCTCATGACGTACTATAGAAATTACTAAGAGTGCCTCCACTAAATATCAGTTGCATCACGCAAGACCTTCTGTAAATTTTACTATGTCCTCCAAGAGGCGATCAGAATGCGCAAGGACGAGAACTAAGGAGTTTAGGTTAGCGATGCTTTACTGAGCGCCGAGATTTGGAAACTTACCATGTCCTCCTCCTTCATATAAAGTCAGTTTTGCTCCAGGGACAGACTCCTGAACAAGTTCTGCGCTCACTTCAGCAGGCACTGCCTTGTCGCCTCCGCCATGAATAAGAAGGAAAGGCTTTTGGGAAATTTGCCCAAATCTTTTGAGCTGCTCAGACAGGTCTTCGCTAGAATAGATCTGTAGGCAGCGTTCAACGGCAAAGGGATCAGCTTCGAAAAAAATGTTTTCGAAGAACGCAACCTGTTTCTCTGTGACTGCACCAGAATTTGAGTCTCCAAAGGGCCCCTTGAAGCCGTTGGCAATGAAGTTGGGCCTATCTTGTCTGAGAGCCGTGATGGTAGCATCCCATGCGCTCTGTGGCATAGCCTTTGGATTTTGGGGTGAGGCTGTAGGGTACGGTAGACACGTGCTTATCCATACCATACCCTGAGACATTGTTAGCGATTGGCTTCGCCGAGACAGCCCGCGATTTAACCAACCTGGCAGTTTTCCTGTACATATGAGCTATTAAGATATGCCATAAGCGCTTCACCCGTGCTCATGCTGGTGGCAACAAACACAAAAGGCCCTGGCTGGATTCTCTCCAACAGGCCCGACAAGTCTTGCCCAAGCTCCTTGTAGCTAATGGGAACTGTAGGGTCTTGTCCAGACCAGTCACTTTTGCCAAAACCTCGCCGGTCGGGGGCAATGACACGGTATCCATGAGTCTCGCAAAGCGACAGTAGGATCGAGTCGTACATCCGAGATGAAAGAGGCCATTGGTGAAGAAGAACCAGAGTCAAGCTCTTGGCTGATTGGGTTACTGGGGCTCTGCCTTCTGGAGTATAATGGCGATAAAACAGTTCGGCACCGTCAACGGAGCTAGAGTATCGAGGCATTTTAGGTGCGTACTAGTCGAACAAAGACCGATATTACAGAAGGAACAGATACCGCTTAAACTCAGAAAATAAGCAAGAATTCATAGCACAGATTTATAATGCTATGTTAGTGGTAGGATATCCAAACGGTCTTATTATTATCCCGCTTCACTTAGTCGAACTTTAAAGTTATGGACCGCCGAGGTTCGTTTCATACCGCTTATCCACTTTTCTGCAAGGAGTTTTCGGAGATCGGACCTGATTACTATATAATAAATATATCGTGATAAAACCTATTAATCAGCAGTGCACAGGGATATTGAACATTTGCTTATAAATATTTCTCGGCAACAGTCAAGGGGCTGCTACTCCATTTTCACGAGTACCGACTAAGTTATCCTCTTTCAAAATGGTTTTACAGTACAGTGTGTTTTTCAGCAAACGCGACTCAGCCACTCGCTCAGGGCCCGCTGGTCACGACCACCTTAGATGGGTTCCTACTTCCTCCACCCTGATATATGGCGACAAGGATGCCGTATTAGTTGACGCCCAGTTGACCTCTCAAGCTTCCAACGAGCTCCTGGATTGGGTTGTCGAAAGCGGCAGGAATATCACCCATATCTATGTTACACACGCCCACGGCGACCATTTCTTTGGTGGCGCACCCATTCTAGAGCGGTTTCCTAGTGCCGTCATGGTCGCAACACCTGAAGTTGTGGCCAGGATGAAGTTAGAGACTGCGCCAGCGCGACTCGCAGGGCTTTGGGAAAAGCTGTTTCCGGGCCAGATCCCGCCGACCTTACGGGTTGCCGAGCCTCTTGAGCAAGACTACATTGAACTGGAAGGGGAAAGGCTGGAGGTTATCAGGACAGGCCACACGGATACCGATGATACGACAACTCTCTGGGTCCCCTCCATCAGACTTGCTGTGACTGGCGATGCGGTCTATGCCAATACTCATCCGTATATGGGAGAGTCTGGAACGGCAGCCAAGCGAAAGGAGTGGATCGAAGCTCTGGACACCATCGCTGCACTTGAGCCCAGTCATGTGGTGGGTGGACATGGCGACCCGAGTAATGGATTTGGGCCTGAAGCGATTAAGGATACTAAGACATATTTGGAAGTGTTTGAGAAAATAACTGCTGAGACCGAGACACCCGAAGAGCTTTATGCTCGCATGATGGAAGTCTACCCCGACCGTCTCAATCCGGGGTCGATATGGGCTGGCGCTATTTTGGTCCATCAGTCAAAATAAGTCATGACAATGCCGGTATAGTCACAATCCAGAGCTTAATAATATTTACGTAGCCTCACGGCAAGTTGACCACACATCCTTTTTTACTAGATTAAAGATTTGTGTCAACAATAGGATAATTAGCAGCATAACAAGTCTTGTCCAAGAAGTGTATTAATAAGATAGGAGTGAGATTATGGAATACTATACAAACTCATAAAATTAGGTAGTGTATATAAATACTACACTAGTTAATACTACTATACTTATTTAACTAATAATACTAAATGGTAAGATATTAGATCTTGATTTAGCTTCTAGCTAATTCAAAGGTTTTAATTTAAGCAATTTAACTTACAGGCACTACCTAATTTTGTAAATTTATACAGTAGTACAGAATAAGCTAGCATTCCTAGAGAATGAAAATCGAGCGTTGAGTCTTCTACTCCGAAAGAGCTACGGTCGGCAATGAACGTATGATAATTATGTGCCAAGCATATTATTAATGCCAAGCCCGGTTAAAAGTCTATCATAGAGTATTAAAACTTTAACTCTGTCATGTCCATGCGCAAGACAATCCAGGACCTACCATTCTGTATTACCTTGCGGCAGCTGGCCGTTGGCTGTTGGCTGTTATTTGGGGGCGAGGGGCAGTGTTTCGTCTAAATTTAGCGCATAAATAATGTGGGGGTTGGCTGGTCTTCTTGACATTGAAATAGAGCGCCACCCTCTCCTCGGACAAGTGCTTGTACCATGCAACATATCTAACAGCACCCGAAAATGGCCGACCAGTCTCCGGACCCTCAGCTTCAATCCTCTTTCATTACACGTTTCCCACGTGAAGTGCGCGATAAAGTCTATCTAGAGCTATGGCAATCTTGCGGTCTTCGCCAACACATCATTTGGCACAAGGACAAGCAAGACGTGACTAAGTCTCACTTCTGCCGATGGCGATGTACGACGCCATTCGAGGTGGAAGATGGACTCCAGGAAGCTATCAACGCCACCAGAATCGAGCTCGGTGTTGCGTTGGGGGATAGCTTCAGCAACAAGGGCTATGCCCTGCAGCTGTATTCTGCTTGGAAGAATCATTTCACCTGTGGTGAACGTATTGCACAGGTACATGGCAGCGATGCAAGCCCTGGTGTGAATACGTGTTCTTCTCGAGGACCGTGCTGGAGTAGCCCCAAATCAATCTCAGGAAATCCTGTGACGTGGAGCCCGTACTTGAGTATGCTCTTGTCGTGCAGGCTCATGTATGGCCATGACTACCTTTGCACATATTTCTTGTTTACTGATTATCATGTTAGGTCTTCGGAATGCCTCAAGTCAATCTATGAGTCGACCACTTTTATCTTCACAGACGTCATTGCTCTCAATATGTTCGTTGGTTTCTGTAAAGTCCCAAAGGGCATGAAAGAAGAGTCCAGAGTGACTACTCCGCCACCAGCGTTTCGCACGCTTGGTAGACACCTCGAGCTATCGTTAGAGCCAGTTTTTCCCATGCTACTGGCCTGCTCATCGCCAGTCCAGACACCACTGGTAGAGGAGCGCCACAAATCCCCGGACTTTCATGGCCTCAGACTAGATCTGTTGGAGAATCTGACAACCCTAGATATCTGGATAGCCGCCCGCTCCTCAGCTCTATTAGTGGACAAATACGCGGACAACATTGATCAGAGCCCCTACAATATCTCTCTGTTGAATATAACGTCACTTACAGAGGCCCTTGCACCCTTGGGGCGAGTCAAAAACATTACTCTCAGCCTGCCTCTCCCCGAAATTTCTCAGCCTGAAGACGGTTATGTTGTCGATAGCGCACACCTACGGATTTGGCGCCGAGGATCGGGCGATAGGTTCCATCCAACTTCATCACCAGTTTTTGAGGGAGAACACTTTAATAGCAGTGTATATTCGAGTACAGACAGGTATATTAGAATTAGTTGCACATATTGACACCATTACTAACATGCTTTTCTAGAACTATACAATTGGGTTGTAACCCGCTTTCAGACGAGCGCAATGTTCACTATATGCGAGATTACGATTTCAGTCCTGTGGACAGGTTACCACCACGTCGTGGGCGCGTAGCTCGGCTTATGGAATCATTACGTTCTAAAGGAAAATGGCTGAAGAGGGACCGTAACGACTAGGAGTCAGAGAACAATTGTCATTGTTGCAAACCCGTTACAGGTACTTTGGTTATTGCCTGATGATGTACAGAGATTGAATAGTTCAGATACGTGTGAAATACAGCTTTATTCATTGATATTTTCAACATGACAATGATAACGCACTCTTTGAAGTTAGCAACAATGAAGCTAGTTATAAATATCCTATAATGAACATCTTCTGTAGTCACATCTGCGCTTCAGAGTAATCATTCTATCTACTTCAACGCCACTAAGAAATATTAGAACAAAGGTTGTGGAACTGGACATATAATTAATTGAGATAAGGAGAAACAACTCCATGTATACAGTAGAAATAAGCTATAGAACTCTACAGCTAGAAATAGTAAGATTCCGCCATGTAATCTAGTTGTAGGGGCATAATTCTCTTGGTTAAGCCACAATCATTTCTTCTTCAACTCTCCATTCTTATTGACAGCAATACCCTTGTTCTTCCTCAAGTCAAAAATGAAAGCTAGCAGGGCCATGAGATCAGGATTATTTCTCAGTCTGCCTTCAACATTGTTCATCCAGTCGTAAGCGAGGACACCGTCAGGTAAGTCATTGTGACTACCGAATGCCACAAGATGGAACAACTAGGCATTCTTAGCTTGACTACATTGCATGTAGGTAGATCTTTGTGATTGCGCTTACCTCGTGATGGATTGTGACTGACAGGTCTGCTATGGAGTCAACTGGGGTAGGCCTCTTGCCTTCTGTCCATGCTTTCTTGAGTTCGGACAAGGCTCCCTGTTTGGTCATTTTTTCAAACGTTGCGTCAGTGAAGAATAGTCCTCCCTTTTCTTCTATCATATACTTTAGCCAAATGGGGTTGATAGTGATCGTGTTTGGGATCTTGTCCGCTTCTGCTGGATCAACCGCGAAAAGGACCCGGTCTGTATATGCCTGGATTACCAACTTGTCGTTTGCGAACTGACCCTTATCTATGTCTGTTTGAATCAAGACGAGAGGGTTATCCGCTTTTAAAGTGCGTTTTCTTGCTTCATCGAATGGATATGTGTTTTCATATTCATCACTTATCTGACTCAGATGCGGAGCGCAGTACAAGACCTGACTAGTGTCAATAAGCACGATAGGTTAACATTGTCAGGTTGCTTACGAAGTCTGTCTGCCTCGGGTCGGCTCGGTCTTTCCAGGCATCAGAATCAGCGAAGCCGTTGTCCTTTCCTATAGGGCCTGCAAGATTGGCAAACATCTCGTATTGTGCTAGAAACAGTCAGTCGTCTTTGCTAACACGCTGTCACTTATCATTTGCAGTAGCACACCTTTCAGCACCAAGAGATCCTCTTCTTCGACAAGTAGACGAGCAAGCTTTTTGTAGGGATCAAGGAGAGAGGGTAAAATAGAACCGAGTTTGGAAGCACACAAGGCGGACCTTGATTTTGCTATTTCCATAGCCTTGATTATACCATCCTTGAACACGGCATTGGAATCTGCTGATGTTATAATCGTGTCTATGGGTGAGAAGTGATAAAGGAAGCTTACAGCAGCTGCTATGTAGAGTCCACCTAGCAGCCTGGGCGGCGCTGGTGATGTTGAGTAAACCGAAAATTGTGAAAAAGAGCTTCATGGCAAAGAAGTCACTTGATGGATTGTGGTTGTCTGGCACTTAACCATGTAAGTCTTGAAGTGTTGGATGAGTGGTGATGTCTCTCTAAAACAATATACAAACGGTTCCGAGGCCATGTCTTTATACTCCTAGTATGACTGAGCGGATAGAGCCAGAAAACAAACGAGCGTCTTAATTGAGACCGGATCTGGTTCCTTGCTGAGCTCTAAATAAAGAAACATGTCGGGCACGCATCACAACACCGAAGACAATTCGTTGGAGTAGTTCTTCTAACCAACAAAACCACATCTTATGATACCAGAATCCTCTCAAGTGGACAAAGACCCCTTGCCCATGCTGTACAGACTTTGCTAAGCCATGTTGGTAGTTGACAATAACGCCCAACATGATACTTGAAACACAGCTGAGCTTTTCGTATGGGTGGCAAAGCCTTGTGATTGGTTAATGAAATGTAAATAGATTGAGCCATTTTTAAGCTCAAGCGCCGGCCGGGCCGGTGATTCCCTCATTCAAGCTTAATCCTTTCCGGACCCCAACTACCGTTTGGCCCCCACGACACTGAGGCAATTGCTGCAGGCTGTACGTTGTAATTCCACTTCCCCTGGTACCTTGCACTTGTCCAAGCCACAACCGCTTTATGCATGTTGGATTGTGATTGCACAAAGTTGATTGGATAATGGCTGCCTTCTGACCTCAAACTGTCTATCTGCAACACAACCATGCGTCTGGCCAACACTACTATCGCTCTCGACCAACTGCATGTAATCCTTCTCGTATCTGCGAGGAGCATTGTTTGTTGCTATTTCGAGATATCTTGTTGGTCTGGTTGAGTTTTGCATATCGAGAGCTGTCCTTGACTGTGTCGAATTCGTGCCCCCAGCACGTGAATGGTTTCATATGCTCGGCGGCTAACAAGTATTTATTAATTACAGACTGCCACTTTCTTAGTTGTATAATTCACCAACCACCAGCGACTCATCGCATCCAAACATTCTTTCAATACTTGTAAATGCCACTTTTCCTTTCTTCTGCCATGAAGTACCTCTTCCATTTGACCGTTGCCGCAGGCTTCTTGACCAAAGCTTCGGCAAACGGCCATCTGCCTCGTCAGACACAAGCTCCGGCCATTAACCCCAGAGAGTAGGAATTGATAACTCCTAGTAATTATCTTTACTAAAATACACTACAGTGGAGAGTTTTTCTACGTTCTACAGCCCCCTAATCGTGATCAGATCGTGCTTAATCCACCTGCGCCAGATAAAGTGTAAGTTACATCACTTGTTGGTCGAACTAACTTGGTTTGTATCTCCGATCTTCTATGCTAACTTTATATCTCCAGCAAGGGATCAATTGGAGTTTGGACAAAGTATTTGACAGAGACTGGAGGTACCACGAGTGTTAGTATCCCTTTACTCCTGTACTATGTCAAGAACTGACACAAGACTTCATGTAGTGGATTGGCCCTGATCCATCATACATATCAGTTGAAACAACTACATCTAAGAATGCCCAGGGAGCCATGGTGACAGCGACTGTCAACAAGGCAGTAGACGTGGTCAAACATGCCAACGGCGGTCTCGATATGATCTTGAGTCCGGCTTTCAGGGAGAAGGTTGAGGCTATTTTGAAAGAGGTTCCACCCTGCACAAAGAAGAAGCTTCGTAGACGCCAAGCTCCAAGCTGTGGCATTGAAGCAGCTGCGCGCCGGGTTCTTGAAGACGAAGGCATAGCCGACATATTTTCCGACCAAGTTCATGACGAGGTCTCGGAAGAGGCTGGTCTAGATTCTGACTCAGGCTATGGAACCGATGAAGATGGTTTCGTTGAAGGTGCAGAAGGGCTCCCAGGCTCAGAAGCAGGCGACACAGTCGAAGCATTGGTTTTAGGTCCTGAGACAGATGCAGCGGCCATCGCAGCCGCTGTCGGAGAAGCCGATGGTGCCATCGTTGTCGGCGGCATCACTTTAACCGCTGTTACCTTTCTGGGTATTTTACTAAAGGCAGCTGATACCACAGGAAAGATAGAGCTCGTCTATCACATTCCTCCTGAGGATATTCAAACTGTGTCAAAGACCAAGTCAGAGACCATCCGAACATCGACTACCACAACTTCAACTTCATCTTGTCCAACTGGACTGGTAAGTGACCTTGGTTACTATAACGCCACGGTATCAGCAAACTGACCAGAGCTCGAAGCCTGATTGTGGAGATGATTGCATGGCCACCACAATTAAAGACGCCAAACCAACTGAGATTCCGTGGGCTTGTTCCAAGGTAAGTAAACTCTATGATAATAAACATCGATTTTGTATTGATCTGTTGTGTTTACAGGGAAAGACCAAAGGCTGCAAATGTAACCCAAAGAGCGAAGGTTTCGTTCATTTCTTCGACCGGGAATTTGATAACATGATCGGGGCCGCTTTGAAAAATCTGAACGGGCAGCCGGACGAACCCAAAGAGCCCGAGATTACATGCCCTAACAAGTTTTCTAACGCCCCCAGTGAATTCTTCGGAAAGATCGCAGAGGGCTTTTGCGATTACATCAAGGATGACTTAGACAAGGAGAACAAGGACATCCCGTTCGACATATATGGCGGCAAGATTTCCCGACTTACTCTCCGATCTACAACACTAGCTCGAAGGTCACCACCAGAGGACCGAGATAACTACAAGGATTACAAATTCTTCATTTCATGGACTCCGAAGGAAGGGGAATGCCTAATTGAAAAGGAGACCATGTGCACTGAAGCGTTTAAGAAGCTAGTTCAAACTCAACCTTGTGAGTCCTTGTCTTTCAATGTTTTGGATTGTGCATAACTGACCCTCTATAGGTGGACAGAACCATGGGTCAGCGGGAAACCGGATGACAATTGACGCAAAGATCGACATTGGATGCGGCGAGTTCAAGTGGAATGTTGTGCCGCCCAAAACGTCCGAGCCCGCACCTGAACTTCCCGGTCTTGGCGGCCAGGAATGCCACGATGAGTATAGTCACAGAGATGTGCAAGATGGCATTCAAGACTCATGGGCATCCCTCGGATGTGATGGATATGCTGAGGGCAAGAATATCAAGGCTGGCGACAAGGCAGTCTACTGGGGTCCGCCCGGTATTACTGGACATGAACACATGAACTATCAGATCTCTTGGAAGGAAGGTTGCAAGGGATTGGAGGAGCAATCGCTGCAGAATCCTGTTGATGGTGAGAGCTGCTACAGTCTCATGCGTGCTAACTACAAGTCTTGTGAGTATATGCCAACTTGGTTCTTGTTGAGATTATTTCACTAACTCGGATACCAAGGTAACAACGGCGGGGCAGGAGGATACAGAGATGCCGGCTGTCTTCGATATGAGTTTTGGGTAAATTAGAAATGATATCTCAAGTCACTTTTTCATTTTCTTTTTGCGTCGATCTGTACAAGTCAGGAACTGGTTTATTTTTAAATGTATATTAGCTATCAAGCAGTTTATCCGGAAGGTTATGTTGAAGAATGGAATCTTTACTATTAAGCCAAGCAATCACTTTTATAATCTATCAAGAATTGGGCTAGGTGCTTTAATCCTCAGTAACACTACATACTTCATGCTTAATTAAACAAAAGGCATTAAGGGTTCCATAGGATGATTAGGCTATTGTAGCAGTGTACTAATTTTAATTAAATTCAGTTCTTAGGCCCAGAGTATATTATAAGCATTAGCTAGTCTTTAATAACTTAAAGATTTTTATATAATATTAAGTTTTACTATAATAATATCCTTTTTTTTTAAATCTAAAAATATCTTCTTAAAACTAATATTTATAATAAAATATAAGTTATTATTAAAACTACAAGAAACCTTGTAGTCTTAACTTTATAAAAGGTAATATAATATATATTAAACTACTAGGTCTTTAGTTTACTTTCTAGGATATATTTCTAAGAAAATCTTATCTAGATCTTCTTTAAACTCTTTCTGAACCACTTTCCTTTGTATACTACCCTTTGCAGTTCTTGGTATTGCACCATTAGGCACAATGACAATAAGTCGCGAGTCGAGGATACGCTCGTGTTTATACCGGCGCTCATGAAATGGGGTAATGCGATGCAAAATCTTAGTCTGCAGTTCACCATAGTCCTCGGTCTTTTTGGCCTCGACGATAAGTGCTGGTGAAGGTCTGGCAGCTCCAACGACTACTGCGGCGCTGATTAGATCCTCGCCACACACCTCAAGTGCGTTGTTCTCAATGGATCGTGTATCACAGCGTAGTGAATTCTCCATCTTGATACAATCGTCATTACGTCCCATAGAGATGTAACGATCTGGCTCGACTTGTAGAAAGATATCGCCTGTGATGAAGTCGCCTGTGTCTTGGTCACAAAGCAAAGGGTGCGGACATTCAGGGGCATATTTGGGAACCACCAGTTCCACAAGCGTTCCCCTTGATGCAATATTAGCAGTGTCGCCGGGCGAGGTGTCAGCTAGCGCGACAGAAATGGGTCGCATCTCAAATGTTGATCCAGGCCACATCCGCAATAAGTTCCCATGTCGTCCCCCGACGCCAATCATCATGCAGCCGACCTCTGTACTGGCGAAGAGTTCGACTATGTTGATGCCTTGCTCTCGAGCCCAAGCTGCTTCATTTTCGTCTAGTGGAAGTCCACCGCAAGTGCAGGCATCGAAGCTCTGGAGCATGGCAAGAAGCTCGGGGTCCTTACGAGCTTCTTTGATGACGTCGGCTAAGAAAGAGGAAAACATGTTCAACACTGTCATCTTACACTCCTTGACCATTCTCCGTAGTTCGGGAAGTGAGTAGGGGAGTGACGTAGGCAGTGTCATGCAGGAGCCTTTGTTGAGATATGAAATGAATCCAAGTGCGTTCGCGACGTGACAGAAGCTTCCACTGTTTATTTGTGTTAGATGACGCTGACTTCGATAGTTTGCTCACTTACCTAGCAACGTTTGTCTCCTGGTATTCAGCCCCTGGGGCCCGGAATGTAACGTCCTCGGTTTTGCGCATGTTGCAATCCAGCCACCTAGCTGTGGCAGGAACCAGCTTCGGTTTGCCAGACGTAGATCCAGAAGAGTGAAGAATAAAAACAATCTCGTGACCCGACGTGGGGCTGTTGACTTCAGCCAGCGGGAACTGCTCGACAGCCAGACCGAGGAAATCAGCTGCAGGAAAAGTGGTAACATCTTCACCCACAGAAACGGCAATTGTCGGATCATGGATAAGACCCTTTGCTTTAGCATCGCTGAGGAGCTGTCTGACCACGGTGCTGCTTGTTAAGTGAGCTGAAATAAGCTGAGGAACGTACCCAGCTCTCGATATGCCCCATATATGCAGGAGATCCAGGTAGGTAGTTCCCTTCAGCCTGAGAACAGGTCAATGATAGTGTCTTTGGGGTCGAGATCTTGTAACTTACCATAATCCAATGACTGATCCAGCTTTGATTCCTTTTTTCAAAAGCTTTTGAGACCAATGCCCGGCAGATTGCTCGACGTCGTGCAGGAGCTGCGAGCAGGTGATATCCTTCCATCCTTGGAGTTCACCATCTAATGACAGATGCGGTATTTTAAGGGCCGGGAGCGACGGAGTGTCCTGAGCCACCCTTTGTAGCACGGTGAGATGGGTCGTATAGCCAGCCATTTTGAAGTCCCGATAGCAGATAGAGATTTAGAAATAGGTACAGATCTGTTTAGTATGACCGTCATATATAATATAGTTAATAAATAAAGGTCATCGGAAAAGGAGGGGTTTCTGGTGTTGTTTTGCTACACTATTATACCGTTTTGCTCCCCGGAACTCCCGGATCTAACTGCCACAGCTAAGTCTCCTGTGTATTAGCAAACATTAGCTCCGTAGCCTCCGGTAACTTCTGACTGTAAAGCGCAATGCGGTGGTTACTTGCTTCGGTTTCGGATTGGAAATGGTGGGGATCTGCAATTGTATATCCTCTTTTTACTCAAATGTTATGCTGGCAGACAACTGCCGAATGAAGCTAACGTTTTTAGTTCACCTCCCCGCAGATGCTGTATCAACATAAAAGCTCAATCATCGAGATCGACAACAGAATTAAGTAACATTCGCACTGTTTTGTCCCTGAGACAGAGGACGGCACAGGACCCGCATACATAACATCCCAAAGTCTTACGTCCCTCGAACTCCCATACTTCTGCTTGCATTAAGCCTCAATTAAAGACCCGCTGCACAACTGGAACCACTTCTTTCCAGTCCTGTATCTCAAATTTGGTATGTATCCAATAATGGGTTCCTTCAAGACTGCATACGCGATAGACTGATACAGCTAGACGCGTTCTTCATGTATGCTTGCCGCCACCATTACATTATCTCGGTTTGCAATCGCAAGTATCCTCCTCGCTATCAAAGTATCCCTTATCGAGATCCTCTTCGGGAACAGGTGAGTCAATCGTTGGCTGTGCTCCAGCTATTTCCGGTAGCAGAAGTAGTTAGTATGTTATTTAAGAGCTGGAAGAACTTATAGATGAGAAATTCATCAAAGCTTACCGAATTCAACGGTGTGTTGTGGACCGTCATAGTAGTCCTTGTCCCAATAGTCGCCGCGCTGATTGTCATATGGATTTCCCTGCCTCTTATTGATGGATGGTCCGGGACCAATCCGAAGGGGTTCTTTCCAGGGGATTCCGGCATAAGGATGACGGCTGAAATCTTTGTTGGGGTTGAAAAAGCCGCTGTTGACGAGATATGGTTCTACGCCCGCCTTGGTCATATTCTCGTCCATTTTGACCAGCGGGACGAGGTTCGCATCCAACCTGGCATAGATGTTCTTACCATCCGGTATGTTCCAGGCACCTTCGAACCCAACCATCATAGCCATGACTCCAGCAACAAGTGGAGATGCCACGCTGGTCCCATCTCCAGTTGTCGGCTTTCCAGTTATATGGTCTACAGTTGGTACACGAACGCCCGGTGCGAAACAATTGAGTTTGCGATGATAGTTGGAATGTTCCCATCGCTCATACCGCGAGTCTACGGCGCCTACACTGTAGGTAGACTTCCACCTGGCCGGGACGTGCAACCAATTGTCTCCACTGTTGCCTGCTGCTGCTGCAATTGGTATCCCAGCTGCTCTTGCGGCCTCCCAGGCTTGCTGGAAGGCGGGATCTGCTGCGTGGTCCGGAAATCCCATCGAGACATTGATCACAGAGCCTCTCCAGCCATCGGGCTGAATATAGAGCCAAAGCGTTAGCTTATCTCACCCTATTGTTATGGTATCAGGACATATCGGTACATACCGGGCTCTCCCAATATTTCTTATGCTCTGCGATAACATCACTAATGGCTATGACCATGTTAGAATCTGAGTTGATGCCTCGGGGCATGCACGTAAGGGATACCTTGAAGGATTTGGGAAAGGCGACCTCCAGCTTCAGCCTTACACTTCACTTTCACTGACACTAGGTTGGCCCTCCACGCGGGGCTCAGGAACCCATTGTTATATCCGGCGGCGACGGCGGCGACTTTAGTGCCATGCCCTACTGTATCTCTCTAATCTCAAGTGTTAGATGCCATCCAGATACAAAGTCTGTTGTGTGCTCACCATTGTCTCGTTGTCGCAGTAAGGAGCCTTATCTTCCTCTTTTAAGCTGTGGAGATTCCACATTTTACCCTCTTGAGTGCCAAAAGCAGACAATCCTAGCCGAATGCCTGAGTCGAAAATATAGATATTGACACCTTTTCCCCCATCCTCTAGCCATGGGATTCTGTAGTCGGCATGTGGGTACATTGTACTCCCTTTTAGCCTTATCTGGTTCCACGATCCAATCATTGCTAGATGCCATTGAGCACTAAAAAACATGTCATCCCACCTCTTACCGATCGTGGGGGTATCTACAGGTTGATTGTGACTTGGTTCATCGTTATCAGGGCCATCCGGATGGTGATGAATGGGGTCTATTTCGGTCTTCCCGTAGTAATCATGCCCAACTCGTTTGATACCCGGATCTCGCCGGATGAGCTCATGTATCAGAGTCAAGTTTTGCGCCTCAAGCTGGAAGTAATAGATATTTAACGGGGCCAGGTACTTGAAATCCGATGCCACGTCGCTGATGTTGACACCGATGTTGGCATAATGATCCTCGATGGTGTGATTGTCATGGAGGCTGACTATGTAGCTGTGAGGGACTATACTGTTTTTGTTGCTAGGCATGCGATATTTCGCTTGCTGCTCCGACCTAGGTGCTAGAAAGCCGTGAGAGCCCTGGGCTAGAAGGCCTAGTAGTGCATATCGAAGGAACTCCTTCATCATCGAAAGAGAGGCAGTATCAAGGTCAAATGTTGTGCCTGAGAATAGCTACCATGCCACGATGAAAGAGATTTTGGCCGTAAGAAAGTATGGTAAGGGAGATTGCAAGTCGGGGATAGTCAGTTGTGCTGAAGTCAAGTCGTAATGATTAAGGTGAGTACCTAGGGCCAATATAGTAATTCCATGTTATCTTGTACTCTACTCCCTACCGAAAATATCCTTTTAATCAGTCTAACAGGGATGAAATCCATCCTACGGCAGGGCTGTTAACAGTAGCAGACATTCTCAGCCTGACAAAGTAGAAGCCGACAAAAGAGGAAATTTCCGGAGAGTGTAAGCTGACATCGGTCCTTCACTAGCGTGTGAGGCGCATGCATGCATGGACCTGTAGCAGGTCAGATCGACTAATATCTCACTATATGCTCAGGGCCAGCCATTTGGATGCAGGAACATATCGCATTCTTAACGGCGTAGTATTCCATTGATGTTAGCTGGAGGATTACGTGACCATCTCTCACAAGAAGAACTCCGTCTTTGTTACATGGCCTGCATCGACTAGTTTTGATGGCCTTTAACCCTCCCCCAGATATCAACTTACAAGACGGCTCTATCTAGATTCTAGAATATTTCCAATAATATTTGAAGGCAGTGGGGACAAAATACACTCTGAGCATGTGTCCCAAGATACGTAGACAAGGCACGTGCAGGTTTAGACTATGAAAAGGATCAAAATTGTCAGCAATATCGCGACTTGTTTACTGATCACTAGCCCCCAATACCTAATGACGAGGATTCACAGCCACCATCTTAATGAGGATCAGCGTTCGAGATTGCATAGATGGATCTTAGGATCAAGCATGTACCGTCAGAAAATCCTTCAGCAGGCAATCTATTGAGTTGCATAAGGGTAAGCTTCCCTTTGATTGGCTTACCGGCATTTGTTTCGAATCCCGAGCTTGCTAGCACGGCAATTCGGAAATCTTGGCATTCTCCATTTAGTTGAGGTTAGCTCACTACGGAAATATCCCGGGGAGATCATCATGGGTCATAGGGTCCTTGAGCGTTATAGATAGATTAGAAGAATGTCAGCTTACTGTATCCACTCTATAGCGAGGGCTATGTTAGCTACAATGCCCAAAGACAAATTGACAACATGCTAACATATGACAAAACTGTTGATTCAGGCTCAAAAGTATGAGTTAGGATATTGTCTCCGATCTTTACATTTTTACAAGTTTTACCTTACTCTATCCTTCATTTCGCAGATCTACTAGTCAATCACTTTGTTTTGAGTATTTCACGAGTCCCACGATGCAAGTCAAGCATAGACGCCTGTACTGGCCTTTGGCTGCAGTATGTTTACTGCTTATGAGCCTTACAACAGCGTTTGAGAACCCCGATGGTACCAAGCCTTATGGCGATGGCAATGCACCCGATGTTGTTTCTTTCGACCCATCCTGGAACGAGTCTTATCCCGATTCTGAGAGTCATGAACCTAGTCTGGGTGCCGATAGGGGTCTTTCTAGCAGAGCTGATGACTTCTACCTGAGAGTCATGCCGTTAGGCGCATCAATTACTCAGGGTTATCTATCAACTGACAACAACGGCTATCGGAAGTGGCTCCGCTCTCAGCTTCGGTACAAGGGCTGGAAAGTTAACATGGTTGGGTCTAAGCAAAACGGTAATATGAAAGACAGGGTGAGTAACTCGCGAATTTCAATTTTGAAACCTAACACTCCGCCTAGGATAACGAGGGCTGGCCCGGCTATGTCATCGACCAGGTTCACAGCGAGTTTAGAAAGTCCATGTGGATGAAGCCGAACCTTGTGCTTGTAAACGCCGGAACGTAAGTCATGGTAATACAGCTTTTGTAACTTATGGACATCTGACACTGTTTCAGGAACGATTGTAACCAAAAGATCGATATCAACGGGGCCGGAGGGCGCATGAAGGCTTTGGTCGACGATATTTACTCCAATATTCCCGGCGTGACGGTTGTTCTGTCCACAATCGTCAGAAGCACCAATGTCACGAATGATGCGTGCGCATCAAAAGTGAGCAAGCAGATCCGTCAGCTAGTGAAGTCCTACCGTGGTCAACGCATTGGCCTTGCAGACATCAATCCAGTCCTGCCTACAAGTATGTTGCAGAAGGATGGAATTCATCCCACTGACGCTGGGTATAAGCTATTTGCCTCGGTTTGGTGGGACGCTATTAGCAAGGTCCAGGCAGATATACAAGCTCCTGCAAAGGTCAGTGGCATCGATGATGCGGTCAGTGAAAAGTCATCCGAGTGCAAGAAAACAGCCGGCAATTCTCGAGCACCACAACAATCACAACGGGGCAGTGGCCACGACGACGGCATCTACCGACACTACAGCCATGCACAGGGCGTACTCAAGTCACTACGACTTGAGAACGGTGGTGACTCTGCGTCATTGATCAAAGAATACCCTTGGCATGTCTTCTTTGCCAATATTGTCCTCAATTCCGCCAATTCGCCACGGAGTAATGCTCTAGATGACATGATTCGTATTCACCACGAGCAAGACGGCACCAATACTTACTGGTACCGACAAAACCAGGGAGGCGGCAAGTTTTCTGCTTCCAAGAGATTCGATGTCGACATGGATTGCAATGACGGACCTCGCTATGCATTTGCCGACTTCAACAACGACGGTTTAGATGACTTCTTTTGTCTCAAGTCCGGCTCGGCTGTCTGGGTGTCAATCAATCAGGGAGGCAACCCGCCCAAGTTCAAGAGCATCGGCCAGGTTGTTGGAAAACACGACGGCTACGAAGCAACCGATGTCCGTATTACGGATATCGACGGCGATGGAAGAGCAGATTACTGCCTTGTTGAGGATAATGGAGCTGTTGTCTGCTCCAAAAATGGTGGCACTGGGGAGAAGTATGCCTGGCAGGGGTTCAAAACAGCCAAAGGATTGCGAGAGACTGTCTTTGACAAGAATTCCAAGTCGGGAGCTAGCAAGTCCGGTGTTGTATTTGCGGATCTCAACGGAGATTTCCGCGATGAGTATATGTGGGTTAGCGACACAGGCAGCGTTCGCACCTGGAACAACATGCGAGGCTGGGGCAAGGGCATCGTGCCTGAATGGAGGGATGCTGGACTGACCCATAAAGGCCAAGCTGCCAAGGGCATCCAGGATCGTATCAAGTTCGGTCGTATCTATGGTTCTGGCCGCCGAGACTACATTTACCTGAGATCGGACAAAACAGGAATCGACATGGTTGTGTGGGAAAACAAGGGATTTGGTGGCACTAAACGGAAGGCCGATGGTAACTTCTACTGTGATATGCGCGGTACCGGCTCTGACGACTATATTTGGGTCTATTTCGACGGCCATGCAGCTGAACTTAATGCTAATATTCACAATCCTCCATTATGGGGAAACGACCTCAAGATCGAACTCAAGGTACCAGGACCTCGTGTTGGTATACACCTAGCTGATTGGACGGGCGATGGCAAGTGCGATGTTCTGGTGCAGAACGAGGCAACCGGCGCCCTAACGCTCTATGAGAATACGTACAAAACGGGTTCCAAGAGCGTTACCTTTACCAACAAAGGCGTCGTCACGCCTGCGACTTGCTCGCAGGGTTGGGGTGTGAGCCCGTTCGACCGTGGCATGAGACTTGCTGATATCGATGGAGATGGGCGGGCTGATGTCATGTGCCTCGAGCCCAATGGACGTATCACGGGCTGGCTCAATCTCAAGAGTGGTATGGAGAATATTGGCCAGGTTAAGTTTTCAGAGGGACGGGATCGAGCCGATATACGTTTCGCAGATGTTGAGAACTCGGGCCGAGCTGACATTATCTACCTCGACAAGTATACCGGAGCTGCCACTGTTTTCAAAAACTTGGGACGAAAGAGTGGCACTGGCAGTTCCTTCAACTGGTCCAACCGTGGAGTTTTATACGCACCCATAGACCGTGGTGAGACGATGCATTTCACCAATCAAGGTGGTCTTGGACGGGCTGATCTTGTTCATGTTCTTCCTTTTACGAACAAGGTAAGCTTGCAATACGGCAATGTTGCATCTTAGACCTCTGGCTTATTATTTATTGCAGGCATATACGTATTTCAACGAATGTGGTGCTAGCGGTGGAGATGATGGACCAATAGGTAAGATCCTCCCATCGACTCGATCATGGCACTTACTAACGACTCGCGTTTCTATGTACAGCCGACCCCAAGTTGCCAAAATACAGCACTGGTGGCCAAGATGGCGGCACCGATGATGGTTCTGAAGATGGCGGTGGGAGCGATGACGAGTGCTCTAAGCCAACTTTCGATGGTGACTCCAAAGTCATTCTCAGTGAAAACTTCCCAGACCCATCCTTTGTTTTCGACCCTGACTCTTGCACTTGGTACTCGTTTGGCAGCCAAGACAAAGGAAAGCTGGTGCAGATAGCACGATACGACAAAGCCAAGGATAAGTGGGAGCTAGTCAACGACGATCCGCTTAAGGATGCTGGCGCTTGGGGCCGAAATCTCGATATCGTGGCCCCAGATGTTATACGGGATGGCGGACAATGGGTCATGTACTACAGTGCTTTCACCCAGGACGACCAGGATGGAAAGCGATGTATTGGTGTGGCTTTCTCCGACTCGATCCGTGGCCCGTATACACCACGAGATGAACCCCTCGTCTGCCAGCTTGACAAGGGTGGAGTCATCGACCCAAGTGCCTTCTATGATCCCCCGAGCAATACGAGATGGGTCGTGTATAAAGTCGACGGGAACCGGATTTGCGGCAAGACTTCCATCATGCTACAACAGGTATGTCAAGTCTAATGGATTCGATCATGACTGACATCTTTCAGGTCGAGAATGATGGTTTTACACTGAAAAACGACCCAGTTGAAATCCTCAGTGAGACTGACGACGAAAAGCTGCTTGAGACTCCAAGCCTCGTCTACGAGGACGGCTCGTACCTTCTGTTCTACAGTTCTGGGTGTTACACGTCAGATAAGTACAGCATCAAGTACGCAACGTCGGGTAGTATCTCAGGCCCATACGATAGGGGAGACGACAAGGTATTGGGCTCGATCGCTGGGAGCATTCAAAGTCCTGGGAGTGCATCCAGTAACGGCAATGGACATTTGCTATTTGAGTAAGTACTCCATGTCCCTATAGAAGATTTGGAGAAGGTACTGACACTTCGACCAGTGCTTGGTGTGATAGTGATCACACCAAAAGATGCTTGTATTCCGGTAGTTATAAATTCGAAGACGGGCAGGTTACATTAGATTAGTCAAGTTGGAAGCTTATAAAAGTATTCGTTGAATAAAGAGTATATATTCAAGTCAAGAGTCTACCTACAGGGAGGCCATGACAAAGTTTTCAGTTACCCACGCTTCTATGCGCCCACTTCCTCTTACTTGCATTGGGTTTCGGTCAGAGACCCTTTGCCCAACTGGAACCACTTCTTTCCAGCCTCTGCAAAAATAGCCATCTTATTCTCATTCGGCTTGTACAAAGGCCAAGTAATCTTTCCAGCTTGAGGGTTCTTCTTAGGGTTGTTGGCGAAAGAGAGCCAGAGACCTTTGCAATGGTTAGTAACTCAGAAGCAAATGTAGTTGGTGAGACTTACTTTGCATACCCTCAGCAACCTCCCATTCGTACTCGGTGGAGTTACCACGGTACTCGTAATGCGTTCCGAAGAGAAGAGGAAGCTCAGCTGTGAATACGTCAGTAGAGAAAATGTAGTGGGGGCAGTGGACATACCACTATGAGTCGCGCCAATCCAAGGCAGAGGGGTAATGTTGGAGAAGTTTCCAGTGTAGTAATATCTGTAGGTTGGGTATCCGTACTTGACACGGTTTCTGGGGTGCTGGGTCAGTAAGACGAATCGAAGGACATGGGGGGTACTAACTTGACCTCAGCAGCAACTGGGCAGACGATAGCCGCCAGTCCAATGGCAGTCTGGGCTGGTGTTACGCCGTTTGGATCGTATGTGCCGAAGCCAGCACCTTCGTTGGCATTGTTGCCAAAGATCCATGGCTATCACATGTTAGCAGGGCCTTCATCGTGAGTAGCGAACCATCAGTGTTACTTACCACTCTGGTAACCAAGCCTCTCGCGATTCGATCGGTCGTGTTCGAAAAGGCAGTGATGTTATCTCCAACAGGAGTGAACGAGATAGTCGGTGTCTCAGAGTAAACTTTCTGCAACTTTGAAGCATCAACTTTTTGCATGCAAGTCAATTGCTTCTTGCCCTCCAATCCATTGCAGCCAACCTTATCAGCAAGGGTATCGAAGCTAGAGTGGTTGCCATAAGCCTTGGCCAGCATAGCCGGAGCGCCTGAGTCAGAGATCAAACCCTTGACGATGAGGTCCTTAGGATAAGCATATCCGTACATGCCAACTGAGCCAGCACCAGCAGACTGGCCCCAGAGGGTCATCTTCTGAGGATCACCGCCAAATGCGGCAATGTTGTCGCGTGTCCACTCAACAACCATGCGCTGGTCGAGAAGACCCACGTTTTGTTGAGCAGCTTCAGCGTTGGGGAAGCCAAAGAGGTTGACGCGGTAGTTCATGGTGACCACGATGTGAGATTGAGTCTTCTGGATCCACTTATCGGGAATCTTGTAGAGTGAATCCGCACCGCCACCTGTAAAACCGCCACCAGGGATATAGATGAAGACAGGCAGTTTCTTCGCAGTTGGCTTCAATGGGGCGTAGACATTGAGATACAAGCAGTCCTCAGAGTCACCACCATTGATAAGAAACTGAGGCATGTGCTCAGTATAGACTGTTGGGTTCTTGCTGATGATTTGTTTGCATGATGGCGCGTACTTCTTGGCTGATACGTGCTCTGAGCTGTGCTTTCGCTTGGGAGGTTGGAAGCGAAGGGACTTGAGAGGGGGTTCGGCGTAGGCAACACCGAGGAACTGGCGGACATCGGGGGCGGTCTTGTTGATGAAGCCTGAGAGATGACCACTGGTTGTCTTGATGCTCAGTGGAGCTTCGGATTGATAGTGCAGTCCACGGGCATCAGTGACAGTGCATGCAGCTAGAGCAACTGCTACAAATGAGGTGAGAGACTTCATCTTGCCAAGAGTTGATGCCACAATATTTTTATTATGTCTTTCGCTGAATCATTGTTATATATATAGATAGGTCTATCTGCATCTATAGTTAAATGACACTATGTGCCGAGATGCCGCCTCATCATGGGGCGGATAAATCTTTATCAAACACCCATGAACTATCTGGGGTAGTGGAGCTACGAGCAAGGTCATACGCGGAGAAATCTGGGGAGAGGCGAGATTGCGGGGAAAGATCGGCAAATAAGATGCCTCAATCGCGTTCTTGTCAGGAACCGTTTATCCCCAAGGTTGCACTAATAAGACCGATGTCCATCGCTGAAAATTGACATGACTGATTTCGTGCAAGTGGATATGTTTCCCCTCATTCTGTATATGGGCTACCTCGGCTTCGGTCCAAACTGACAGCTATCAGATTACTTGATCAAGACTCGGGCGACTTTCTACAGCCAAGGTAGGATAAATCCTTAGCATCGCCATGAACTGCTTTCCAGCTCATTAGACTGCGACATGCCAACGGCAATTTGACCACCTTTTCGTCAAAACTAGAATTCGAAAGCTACAGATGTTTAATCCATCGTTCATACCGCTAAAGTCACGTCATCCCAAATCTTGCCTAGACCAAACGCGAGACCATAGCCACCGTGTTCAATATTCAGTACTGAAACGGAATTGGTCCTTATGAAGCGCGTTAAAAACATTTCCTTTACAATTTGTATAAGAAATATAGGTTTACATAGATACCAAGCCTCCCAAAGGAAAAGATCAGTGAACTTATTCGACATTGTAATCCCAAGGTCCCTTCCCTTATATACCAAATTCTCCCTCAATAAAAGTTCCATGCGGACCTAAAGCATATACTTGGGGCATATCAGCACGAGCAACTTCTTTGAATGTCTTGCCATCAATGGCAACGAGAACACTATGAGTAGCCTCGCGATTAATGACAATAGTGAGCACGATACCATCATCCTCATCCGTAGCGCCGGGACGTTGGATGAAAATCGGTTCGCAAGGCGCACTCTCTCCATTCTCTGGCCACCATTCCTTAAAGGTTCCAGTTTCCCAGTCGCACTTGGTAACGTGACTAAGAAAGCTGCAATGCACCGCTTTCAAGCCGTTACCCAGGCGACCGATGGGAACACTGGTACCGGGTGATGGTCCGCCATGGCCCGAGATGCCGTAGACATAGCGATAGCCGTGGACCATGGAAGCACTCTTGGCGATTCGCGGAAGCTCCAGGTGTGTCCCGCCAATTGCAGCCTTTGTAGTGGCCCGTGTGAATGTGGTGGGATCGGCCTTTCCAACGCCCTCAAGCTCGTAGCGCACTAGAACACCGTCCTGAAATGGCGCAGCAGGATCTAGGATGTTGCTAAGGTGGTAGTCGTTGTAAGGGACGCGATCTGAGTATGCACAGAGGTCGACATGGATGTTAATCTCGTTAGTATGGGGATCTACATAGTCGTACCCATTCACCGAATGGAAGAACATAATATTGTCTGGGAGAGTGTACGAAGCGATGCTGAAACAAAGAGTTAGTATTCCTTCCCTCTGTGGACGTATAAGTGCTTGGGGTGTAGGCTAATCTTACTGCTTTCCGGTGATCTTGTCAAGAACATAGAATTCAGTAGGGCTCTCGGGCTCGTAAACCATGGACTGGGTAAATGGCTTCGTGGTATCCGACAAGTCCATAGAGATGGGCTAGATGATAAGTATAAGTAGGTACGTCAGTCTGAATGGTGATATGTTTGCTTACATTGCGTATGAAGACGACATAATTACTGGACATGGCCATCGAATGGACATAGCATGGTCTGCAAGGGATGGGCGTCTTCCACAGCAGCTTCGTAGGGTTTGACTTGATATCAAGTGCGAATACCGACAAGACTCCAGTCTGGGGATTAATGAGGTAGTTGTATTCCTCACCCCTGTGCCGATCCTTGAGTGCATGAGAGACGATGCCGAATCCCTCGAGCTCCGGATCAATAGCAGCGTAGGTCAGCATTCGCTTGGGCTCGAGTGTTTTTCCGTCAACGACCTGAAGCATGTTGAAGTCGGTGCAGACGACGAGCTATCATGAATTAACATCTCGACGGTCAAATTTAAATGGTAGCACTACCTCTTCTTTCTCCGGGTTCTGAGATGGCGTGCCCTTGTCATAAGGGTTGCCATTTGTAGGTAGATGGAGTCCCCGACGAGGAAGGATGTTCACGTTAAACTCGTCCGGGCCTACAGGGCCAGTTGGGATCCAAATTGATTGCTGAGCACCAAGGAGTGCGGAACAAGGATCTTGGGCGTCCTTGAGCGGCGTGTTTGCATTCAGGCCTGCCATGAGGCTTTGCAAGAAGCCATTCTTCTTGGCCTTCTTGACTACACCCTCAGCAGTGTACCGGCTCGTGTAGTGAACACGGCCATCTTCCATGCGGAATTTATGTAGCATGGCAAGTCCGTCGAACCAATGCTGTACCACCGCGTTGGGCTTTGAGCCGTCCTCGGACAAAGGAACGACAAAGCGGCCAACCCCCATGCTACGTAAAAACATGTTAGTTGTGGACTTCTGTAACCCGCGTGCTACTTGTGCAGCCTCTCTCGTATCTGAACATTGAAGAACCGTGCGAAGGATCAATTGACTGACCGAACAAAGGTGCCGTTGACCCAGTCAGGCCAAACTCCAGAGGTCCTGCATTCTACCTCACTGGGAGTCTCAGGCACTCCCTGCAGGTAAGGTGGCAGATACTTCAGCTTGTCTTCGGTCACAAAGTACGGTTGTTCCTTTACTCGAGATGCCATGGTGGAGAATGACGATTGGTACAATATAGGAATGGTTGGTGGTTTCCTAGTTGATAGCTTTCTTAAAAACGTTATCTAGGTTTGCGAATACTACCAAGCTACGAAGACGATGCTTTATATCCCAAAATCACCTCCACCATCCGCAGGCCGAATCTCAATACGGGGCATTCTCGGGAACGATATCCCGGGAACATGGCAAGCTATTGAGCCCTTATTAACTCATGACGGGGCACTCTCGGCCAGCTACTTGAGGAACATGGAGTTCCACGTTTATTAACAATGGTTGGTAGCAGATTGGCTCGAAAGCTAACCGCCCCTAGCCCGGAACTCCGGAAGTATGCCAAACTCCGAAACTTCCGATGAGGTAAGGATCCATGTCCCCACTTATTCACTGTTGATAAAGACAGGCCGATACCCTACTCTTGGTAAGTACGCGCAACATTTCAACTTCCATAATTTTCAACCACGTACAACAGAAGATTCTTCTACCAATCTCAATGCCTAGGTGAGTTCTCCACTGGAAACGGCCCCTGCCCACCCATCTGCATGACCACCGTATTGCTGATGCATTGCATGTTACCCTGAACGTTGGCTGTAGGCTTGTTAGCTTTGGTAAATCCAGACTAAGTTTAGGTGTGGCCAACAAACCTCTACACTGTGACTCGCAGCAGAGATCTCCGAATCCAGTGCAAGAAGCTTTTCAAAACAGTTGAGTCAGTCTTCAAACATCATAGTGGCCTGGAACAAAGACATACAGCCTAGAGAGAGATACGGGGCTCTGGCCCTGGCCAGGTTGCGAGGATCACGGCAGTCATAGCATTTTCCTCCTGTGCTGTGTCAGTAAAGATCTCGTATGGAATGCCATGCAATACCTTTGCAATGGTTGGAATTGCATTCCCAGTCATTCGAACACGGAGCTGCGTATTAATTAGTACAATAACGGTAAGACCTGTCATCATAGTTGGCTTACAGTCTACTGGAGCGCCATAGCATACCCTATCTTCAGGTAGTTAGGCCCCGTTCCAAATCTTTTTGAGAGTCTCGCTACTTACTACGGCAATTGAGGACTCTGCTGCAGTCCGCATTGCTCATGGGGGCGCAATAACCGGAATTACACTGAGAAGCAGTGTTGCATTGCGCTACGTGAAGGATATAGTCAGAACGGGAGCATCTTGTATCGGAATGGATCTCACAAACCAAAACGGGGCAAACCAGCCGACACTGTACTAGCTATACTAGCAAGCGCGAAAAGGATGGCCGTAGGCTTCATGATGTCGATGAGAATAAGAGCGGTACTTGCAGGCAAACTAGTTGACGAAGAGATGAGAGGATGTCGAGAAGAAAATTAGAGGGCGGGACTATGACTGTATTTATAGATAGCAGAAATAGAAGTAACTCGTATTGCAAACACGGCAGTTGCATTTACTCGGCTTAATTGCCTTTTTCTATTTTGCTTTGACTTTCGCTTTGACCTTAATTCTATTAACTTTAAACCTTAATGCCCTTCCCCCCTCTCAGAGGCAGGTTACTACATCTCCAGTTTCCTGGGTAAAACAACAACATTAGAGCACGGCATTGGGTGTAATCCAGTTGTTTCTCTAAAGCAGCCGTCCATTAGTGCCTACCTAGTATCCTACTAAGTCTGGTCTTAAGCATGCTGTGGTGTAGACCTAGGTTGACACAATAGCCGGATAAGCCGGGACTTTCCTCGCCAGCGTTAGGGCTCAGAAGAACGGGCGCACGCGACAATTGCCTAAGTAAGGTAGTTAGCCGATATTAATATACAAAGGTGATTAAGGATATTCTCTAGCAAGCCAATTTGCTCCAATCTCCAGGCGACATGTCTCTACTATTTACCAGATAGCTACATCTGACCTCGAAAGGATAATAAATGTTTTATCAACAAGTGCACAATTGCACATTCAAGAACATCACCTTCATGGGCAAGGCAAGATATGACACTAATAGGGATGTAGATAAAGTGGTTGATAGAGAGATAGTAGTCTTTGATGGCCTGAGACTTTCGTATCAGCATGTTGCGACTTGTTCAACAATTAGTAAGTAAGATGTCAACTTCGCTGCCTGTATCTTATCCTCAAAGACATCGTATCGAGAGGCGAATTACAGACTCAGACGTCGTATCGACAAGATTGAACGGAAAGAAAAAAAAGTCTCGTCTTACAACTTCGTTCTTTTGAGGCAAATACGGATCCTTTTGAGCCTCGAATATCACGCAAGACTAATACGGCGACTCAAAATTCTATTATCCCCGGCTCGTCATCATTGGTCGCGGACTTTCGGGCCCGGTCCGACAAGGGTACAGTGGATCATTCCATCGGCGCCGACGCTGACGCAACCTCCGATCTTAGTGTCAATATCTTCCGAAGACGTGCATGAGCCTCTAGTCGGATGCACGAAATACTCGGTCGATGAGACCCAAGCTCTGTTAACCCGGCCTAGCTAGCTCCGAGCCGTACACTGTGACTATCATATCATAACAATGCTCTAGTTCATATATCTGATGCCGACTCGTTTCCATGGTAGTGTTTCCGTAAATCATCATCCTTTCTTCAGAGTCAAATCCAAAGCAAGCCAGCGCCCATCACACAACCCTTTGTTTCTGACTCTTTTCTCTCCCTCTCACAATGACTCTCTCCAATGGCTCCAACGGCGCAAACGGCACTAGCAACGGCCATGGAGCTCATCCTAGCGCTAATGGCTTTCACAACGCTGCTAACGGGGGTGCTAACAATGGCACTCCCAATGGTGGCGCTGAACACGATGCTAGCCTCCCTCAGGTAGACGGTGACATCTCGTCTGCTATTGCTGTCATCGGAGTCTCTGGTAGATTTCCCGGTGATGCAACTTCGCCTCGTCATCTTTGGGATCTTCTCAAGGAGGGGAGGAATGCGCTGGGTGATGTCCCTGAGAGCCGTTTCAACATTGATGGGTTTTATCATCCTGATGGTGGAAGGGCGGGGACGTTGAATACCAAGCAGGGATATTTCTTGAAGAGTGATGTTGATAAGTTTGATGCGGGATTCTTCTCTATCACGCCTGAGGAAGCGAGGGGTATGGATCCTACACAGAGGATTCTGCTTGAGCTGGCCTACGAGGGTCTCGAGAATGGTAAGATGCCTGGCTCTTCTGTGGAGGTCTGAAGCTGATGGTCTGTAGCTGGTCTCAAGATCGACGAGGTCGCCAATCAGCACATGTCGTGCTATATCGGAGCATGCCAGCATGATTACTGGGATCTTCAAGCCTACGACATGGACAGCGCACCCAAGTACACCGCCACCGGTACTGGTCCAGCGCTTCTTTCAAATCGTATCTCGTGGTTCTTTAATCTCAAGGGCCCCAGCGTCACCATCGACACCGCCTGCTCTTCCACATTGACTGCCCTGCACCTCGCAGGTCAGAGCATCCGAAACGGCGAAAGCGACTCCGTAAGTCCACTACCAACCACCACCATGAATCAGTTCTAACTTAGCAGGCCCTCGTCGGAGGTCTCGGCCTCCATCTCCTCCCCAACTTCGGCGTCTTCATGTCCTCCATGTCCTTCCTCAGCCCCGACAACAAATGCCACTCCTTCGACGCCTCGGCTAACGGCTACGCCCGCGCCGAAGGCGGCGGCTTTGTCGTCCTCAAGCGTCTCGACAAGGCTCTTGCCGACGGCGACACCATCCGCGCCGTCCTCCGAAGCACGGGTAGTAACCAAGACGGACGAACCCTCGGCATCACGCAACCATCTGCTTCGCGCCAGGAAGAGCTCATCCGTGCGACGTATGCTTCAGCTGGTCTGAGCTTCGACAAGACCAATTTCTTCGAGGCGCATGGGACGGGCACCAAGGTCGGTGATCCTATCGAGTGCTCTGTCATTGGCAATGTGTTTGGTAAGACGAGGGAGAAGCCTGTTTATGTTGGCTCTGTGAAGAGTAACATCGGACATCTTGAGGGTGCGAGCGGTCTTGCGGGTCTTGTCAAGACGATTTACAGTCTTGAGAGTGGTGTGATTTCTCCGATTCATGGGCTTGAGAACGTGAATCCGAAGATCAAGCTTGATGAGTGGAAGATCAACATTCCTACTGAGGAGATCAAGTGGCCTGCTGGTCTGCGACGGGCTAGTATCAACAGTTTTGGTTACGGCGGTGCCAATGCCCATGCTGTTTTGGATGATGCGTACCACTTCCTCAAGACTCACAACCTCAAGGGTCATCACAACACTAAGGTCGAAGGTGTTCTCACTGCAAGCTTGATTGAGAACGGATCTCAAGATGTTCTTGAGAAGACTGACAAGAAACCTCACCTCTTCCTTCTCTCGTCCCACGAAGAGTCCGGCGTCGCGCGTCTCAGCCAAACTCTCCAGGCTTATCTCGCCGAGCCCGCAGCCCGCGACCTTCCCGAGGACCAATTCCTCCACCGTCTCGCCTACACCCTCTCCGAGAAGAGATCCTCTCTTCCCTGGAAGACATACGCCGCAGCCTCAACCATCGAGGAGCTCCAACAAGCCCTCGATGGCGCACCCACCAAAGCCGCTCGCGTTCCCCGATCTCAGGCCCTCACCTTCATCTTCACCGGCCAAGGAGCTCAATGGTTTGCCATGGGCAGGGAACTCCAGAAGTACCCCGTCTTCCAGCAGTCCCTCCACGCATGCAGCCAGTACCTCAAGGACTTCGGCAGTACCTGGGATCTTGTCGAAGAGCTCAACCGCGATGCGAAGGAGTCTATTATTGACCTTCCTTACGTCAGCCAACCTTCGTGCACTGCTCTTCAGCTCAGCATTATTGATCTTCTCGCGAGTTGGGGTATCCACCCTCAAGTCACTGTTGGTCATTCTAGTGGTGAGATTGCTGCTGCTTATGCCAAAGGCGCTTTCGACAAGGAGGCTGCTATGAGAATCGCATACTTCCGTGGTCATCTTACTGGCAACATCACCAAGACTGGATCAATGGCAGCTGTCGGTCTTGGTCCCGAGCGTGTGAGCGAGTATCTCAGCCGTGTCACAGCAGGCAAGATCGTCATTGCTTGCATCAACAGTCCCGCCAGTGTCACTCTCTCCGGTGACGTTGAAGGCATCGATGAAGTCCTCACATTCCTCCAAGCCGACGATATCTTCGCTCGCAAACTCCGCGTCACTACGGCATACCACTCTCACCACATGCAGCAGATCTCAGACGAGTACCTCAACTCTCTCTCCGGCAAGTGGGAGCTCAAGCCCGGTAACCCCAAGGTCCGCATGTTCTCCTCCGTCTCAGCCAAGCCCATCGACGGCACTGAGCTTGGCCCTGCATACTGGGTTGCGAACCTCGTCAGCCCTGTCAACTTCTCTGGTGCTGTCACTGCTGCAGCTAATGCGGGTGCTCTCGGTAAGCGCAAGACATCGGGTAAGAAGGGTAGCGCGGACGCCATGGTCGAGATTGGACCTCACGCTGCACTCCAAGGACCTCTGAAGCAGATCCTCGATAGCATTGGTGACAAGGGAACGTCACCAAAGTACTTCTCCGCTATCAAGCGAAAGCAAGATGCCATCCAGACTACTCTCGAAGTCGTTGGCGAGCTTCTCGTTCTCGGCCATCAAGTCAACGTCCCTCTCGCCAACGCCTACACCGAGAGTACTTCCGCACTTGTCGATCTCCCTCCCTACGCTTGGAACACCACCAACAGCTACTGGCATGAATCTGCCGCGGTAACCGCCTACAAGCAGCGCAAGCATCCTCGCCTCGAACTCCTCGGCGTTAGAGATCCTCGCTCCACCAAGGCCGAGCCCGCATGGCACAACTACCTCCGCATCTCAGAGCAGCCTTGGATCGAACACCATCAGTTCCAGAACACCAACATTTACCCCATGGCTGGAATGATCGTCATGGCGATTGAGGGTCTGCGACAGGTTGAGACGCGAACTGATGTTGAGGGTTATACTATTCGGGATGTCAACATCGGCAGTGCGCTTGTTGTCCCGCTTGATCAGACTGTTGAGTCGAGACTTCAGCTTACGCCCTGGAGGTCTGGCCCTAATGTGTCTTGGTCGCACTGGACCGAGTTTACGGTTTCGAGCCGCAATGAAAACGGTTCTTGGACTACAAATTGTACTGGTCTTGTCAGCACATCTTACAAGCATGAGACCAACAGCACTTTCTTGGACGAAGAGGCTGCAGCCAACGCTCTTCTGAACCAGGAGTACAAGGCCATCTCCAACTCTGATCTTCCAAGCGTTGACCCAAGTGTCTTCTACACCAAGCTCGACGAGTCAGGCTTCAGTCTCGGCCCAGCCTTCCGCGGCGTCAAGGAACTCAACCTCTTTGATCACAAGGCTCACTTCTCCATGGAAGTCATGGACACGAAGGACTTCTACCCCAAGAAGTGGGAGCCAGCTCATCTCATTCATCCCGCCGTTCTCGATGTCTTTGTCCATCTCTTGATCTCCAGCACCGGTGACGCCGCAGAGATCAAGGCCCGAGTCCCCGTATCGACTGCTTCTCTGTACATCTCTGCCGACTTTGACTCGACTAGCGGTACCAAGTATCATGGTTTCAGCACTTCCAAGAAGCATGGCGCTACCAACATGCTGAGCGATGTCATTGCGTTTGCTGAGGGTGGATCCAAGCCTTTGATTGCGCTCAAGGGATGCAAGACTGTGCCTTTGAGAGGTGCCTCTGATTCTTCTTCGGGTGATGGCCAGTCCCTCGGTCATGTTCCTGTTGTTCCCAAGAAGGTGGTCGATGTCGAGATCTCCGATGCTGCGACTCTCGAACAGCTCCTGAAGGGTACCGACTTGGCCTCTAAGCTGGGCACTTACCTGTCTCTTCTCGGCCAGAAGCGACCTGGACTGAGCGTTCTTGAGTACAGCTCGTCCACTTCAAGCACCCTTCTCAAGGCTCTCACTGCACAGGCTGAAGAACTTCAAGGAAGCATTGCTTCTGTCGCTCTCACTACTCCCCTGGACGGACCTGCCGATGAGGAGACTTCTGTCCCTGAGGCCTGGAAGAACAAGGTCCAGCAGGAGAAGCTTGACCTCGCTCAGGACCCCAGCACTCAGGGCTTCGAGGACGTGGCACTAGATGTCATCTTCATTGATGTTGAAGAGCAGGCTGATATTTCACTCGTCTTGAAGAATGCCAAGAAGATCCTCAAGCCCTCCGGTATTCTGCTGGTCGCCAACCACGTTGGTTCCATATCCACTGACCTTCTCACCTCTACCGGTTTATCCTCGACTACTGTTTCAGACCTCGTCATCGCGCGCCAGAATCCCGAGACAGAGCCCTCAGTCCGCCGAGTCCTTGTCGTCACTCCATCGTCCCCATCCTCTGGTCTCAGCAAACTTATTCAGCAAACGGAGGGTGACTTGGCCTCTCAAGGCTACGAGGTCGCCAAGACTGACTTCGCCAACATCCCTGAACAGACCACTCCATTCCTGACCTTGTCCGCTCTTGACATCGACACTCCTTTCCTGGAGAGCTTTGATCACGAGACCTTCACCAAGCTTCGCTCTCTTTTCCTCGCCTCGCGTGGCACTCTCTGGTTGACTCTCGACACTGCATCTCGAGGCCTCGTCAACGGTCTCGGACGAACCATTCGGGCTGAACACCCTGACATCTCGTTCACTACCCTTGGCCTCGACGCATCTGCTTCCCTTAACTCCGCCTTGAACACCAAGACCATCTCATCCATCATCGAGAACATCTCTCTCAAGACCTTCGGTGAGACTTCAGACTCCGAGTACGTCATCCGCAACAACCAAGTCCTCGTCGAGCGCCTCATTCCCAACCCCGACCTCAAAGCCCTCCTCGACTCTTCCAAGACGGGAAACAACCTCTCAGCGGTCAAGATGCCTCTGAAGCAAGTCAACAAGCCTCTGCAACTGTCCATCCGCGATCCTGGTCTTCTCGACACTCTCGAGTACCTCTCCGCCCCTGATCTCTCTGAACCTCTTGGTGATAACCAGATTGAGATCGAGGTTGGCTCTGTGGGGTTGAACTTCCGTGATGTCATGGTTGCGATGGGTCAGATGGAGGATAACACCCTCGGTATTGAGTGTGCAGGTGTCGTCGCCAAGGTTGGTGCTGGTGTGCAGAAGTTCAAGGTTGGCGATCGTGTCTTTGGTATGCACGCAGGTTGTTTCCAGACTCGTGTCCGCGTTGATCCTCGTACTTTCCAGCGTACGCCCGATCATCTCGGCGACGAGGAGGCAGCTTCTCTGATGTGTACCTCCGCTACAGTCGTGCACTCCCTCATTGATGTCGCACGTCTTCAACGTGGAGAGTCAGTCTTGATTCACTCTGCGGCTGGTGGTGTTGGTCAGACTGCCATTCGTCTTGCCAAGTACCTCGGCGCTGAGATCTTTGCTACTGTGTCTTCTGAGAAGAAGAAGCGTCTTTTGATCGAAGAGTACGGCATCAAGGAGTCTCACATCTTTAACAGCCGTGACTACTCTTTTGCTGATGGTATTCTCCGTCTTACTAACCAACGAGGTGTCGATGTAGTTATCAACTCTCTCGCTGGCGAAGCCCTTCGCCGAACATGGCTGTGTGTTGCACCCTTTGGTCGCTTCATTGAGCTTGGAAAGCGTGATATCTACGACAACAGTGGTCTGGACATGCGTCCGTTCCTTGATAACATCACGTTTTCTGGATTGGATATCTTGACGCAGGTCATTAGCTACCCTGATCGTTTCGAGGCTATCGGTAACCAGGTTGTTGAGCTTCTGTCCAAGAATGCTATTTCGCCTCTGAACAACCTTGCGCGATACTCTTTCGGCGAGGTCTCCAAGGCTTTTAGACTGATGCAGAGTGGTGGCCACGTCGGTAAGATCGTTTTGTACCCTCGCCCCGATGACATTGTTCCGGTAAGTCTTTGCACTGCTTTGCTATTCAACGCGTGCTAATACCTTCCAGGTCGTCCCTGAGGGTCTTGAGAGCTTCTGTCTGCCTCATGATGTCACTTACGTCCTCATCGGTGGTCTCGGCGGCATTGGTCGATCCGTGACGCGACTTCTCGTCGAACGAGGCGCGCGTCATCTCGTCTTCCTCTCTCGATCAGCCGCTTCACGTCCCGAAGCTCAAGCTCTTCTCGATGAGCTTCATGCTCAAGGCGTTCAAGCCAGGGCTTTCGCGGTCGATGTCGCAGAGAAGTCTCAGCTCGAGCCCGTCATCAACGACGTGAAGCAAAGCTTCCCTGCCATCAAGGGATTGATTCACTGCGCGATGGATCTGAGAGTAAGTCCTCCTCGAAATTTCTTTTGTTCACTTACTAACGCGCTTTAGGACGCGGTCTACAGTAACATGACGGCTGATGATTGGAACGCTTCTCTCCGTCCCAAGCTCCTCGCGACGCGTAACCTTCACGATCTCCTTCCTACTGACTTGGACTTCTTCATCTGCCTCTCTTCAATTGCCGGTATCATCGGATCTCGTGGTCAGGCCAACTACAACGCGGGCAACACGTACCAAGACGCGCTCGCTCATCACCGCGCGGCTGCAGGACTCGCGGCCACCAGCATCAACCTCAGTCTCGTCGTCGGCATCGGTGTTTCCACAGAGCGAAGCGAGGTCTTCCAGCTTCTCAAAGATGGCGGTCTGCTCGGCATGGATGAGAACGATGTCCTCAACGTCATCAAGGCCGCCATCTCAGGCCGTACTCCTACACAGGTCGCTCTCGGCGCGTCTACAGGCGGTCAACTCGACAAGCTGGCAGCCAACGATCCCTACTGGTTCGCCGACTCGCGATTCGCAGTGCTCAACCAATTGGATCGTCAGGGCACTGGTGCTGTCGCTGGAGGCCAGGACTGGAAGAAGCTACTCGCCGCGGCTGCTTCGCCTGATGAGGTCTACGAGATTGTGCTACAGCAGCTTTTGGAGGGTGTTTCCAAGATCATCAAGGCTGATGTAGAGGATATGGATTCGCGAAAGTCGCTGCCTGCTCTTGGTATTGACAGTCTCGTAGCGATTGAGATTCGTACTTGGCTACTGAAGGAGTTCCAGGCCGATCTCTCTGTCTTTGACATTGTCAGCAATGATCCTCTGACTGGATTTGCCAAGAAGGTCATGGCAAAGTCTGCTTTGATTCCATGAAGGGCATTGTTGGATGTGAAAAGTTGGTCGCGATGGTAATTAGATGGGTACATATTTTAGTTTACCTGGGGTATTTCCTTGTTTCCTTATTTTTAAAAGATAGAACGCGTTGTCAATTCTACATACTTGCAGTATAAAATTTCAAAACTATACAAAGAGTCTCCCTAAATGTCACCGACTACTTTAAAAATGTAATTATAGTAGAAAACGCGTTGGGTATCTTGAAAACGCGCTCTACAAATAATCATCTCAAGCAAAATAGGGTAGGTCAGTCGCGTTTGAGGCTTTATGACATCATGTTGCTAAGTGGTTGTAGTAGAATCCGTGTCAAACCGAGCCGAGCCGCCAGTGCCTATCTTATCTTATCACCGATCTCACCCAATTCCTCGATTATTACCGAAATGGCTAAGCTCAAATTCACAAAGAAGTGGATCGACAAAACTACCGAAAGGCTCCGGCCAAAGCCAACAAGTCCCGAGTCCGAAAGAGCCTGTTTCGGGGCCATGGACCTTGACCCAAAGCGACAAAAAGAACTGGATAAATCAGTTTCAAATCAGACGAATTCTTGATTCGTTATTTTGGCGTCCTTGCCAGGTCCGACGTTTTCTTGAACCCCGATCCGAAACTCCAGTAAGCATTAGACGATGACCGTTCGGCCGGCATTGGGCCATGATGTCGATGCAATGATTCCAATTACCACGTATTTAATCAATGACAGCTGAGCAACGTCTTCATCTCGAATCATAAGCCATTCACGTTTCAGACCAGTTTCCGAACTATCATTTCTTCTACACCAACGTCTCAACCACTTACTGCCCATCATGACCACCGAGCTCAAAGAATACCTCGTCATCATCCCTGATCTTCCCGACGTCCTAGCCAAACGACAAGTCCTCCTCAAACCTCACAACCAGGACGCAGCTCCCCTGGTCAAGGCCGGCCGCGTTCCCTTCTTCGGCAGCACCCTGGCTCACCACAGCCCCGAAGGCCAACAAGTCGCCGAGAATGGAACAGTCATGATCATCAAGGCCGAGAGCGAGGAGGAGATCAAGGAGATTATCCGGAAGGATATTTTTACGATTGAGGGGGTTTGGGATTTCGGAAAGTTGTCTATTTGGCCTTTCAAGAGTAAATAAGTTGATAATGTCATGGGAGACGCGTCTGGTCGCGTGCAGGGATTAGCGGGATGCGGCCCGAGAATGCATGAGATGAGATGAGATGGGATGTTTTCGCTTTTCTCTTTTACCAGTTACAAACAGTTTGATGTGATCTCAAGTTCTGTTACATGCAGTCCAATTGCGACGTGAATGCTGGGATCGGATCCGACCCCATAAAGTTCCGACCGGCCTCCCGATGGTCAAAACAATCGGAGGCTCCACTCGGCCTGACAGATTTGCCTAATTTCAATGGTTTGAGGTTCTCGTTGTCGTTCTATTGCAATATGTATCCGGAAGCTTAACAGCTAAAATGCGATATTATTGAGGCTTCAAGTGGCAAACAAGTAGCTTAATAATGATACCCACGTTCACTGTTCTCGTCAAAGATTTCTCGGTGCCTCGGCGCTGACATCGGGGACTTCTCGCGATAAGATAAGCCGCCGAGGTTGCAGACTGACACGATGTGCGCTACCTGAAGTAAATGCGAACAGCGATCAACGTTCATAATTGCTGTTGCTTGGTTTCTAACGTTTCAAAATTACATTTACTTCTGACGCGCCTTTAAACTACAATATCAAGTCGCCACAAAGCAGTAATTCGAGAGAACCCATACACAATTTGCCAGTATGCGTAGTCGCCGAGATAATTCCTGGGTGGTTCAGAAGTTTGGTGGAACTAGCATTGGTAAATTCCCAGACAAGGTTAGCTGCACCACTCTTTGTTCAACTGATTTGCCATAGTGACGATTGCTGACATGGACATGGTAGGTTGCTGAGATTGTGAAAAGGTACAGCTGGGTCATTGGGTTATTGGGGGAGCCTGCTAATTACGTTGCAGTGCCAGGCTTGGAGGTGATAGACCAGCAGTGATATGTTCTGCACGAAGTTCCGGAAAGAAAGTCTTTGGAACAACAAGTAGGTGAGTCAAACAGTCATGCAGCCTCTCGTCACCTCAGACTACTAACCACGACCATCCAGGCTGCTACAAGTCTACCGCACATTGAGAGGCATTGTAGCCATAACTCAAGACCCTGATATGCAAGAGTTGCTATTCGACAGACTTCGCAGTATCATTCGAGATATCCGTGACGACCAAGTCGCCACTGTCCAGGTATATATCTTGAGACAGGATATCCGTGACGAGACAATTCGACAGATCACGGCGGACTGCCAAGAATTACTCGACTACACTTCGGCTGCCAAGCGCTTCAACCTCGACATCAACGGCAAGGCAAAAGACAAAATGGTCAGCTTCGGTGAGAAGCTGAGCTGTCGACTCATGGTTGCCATGCTACGAGACAGAGACATCCCAGCAGAATACGTTGATCTCTCCGACATTGTACCCAGCAATAACCTGGATCAGTTGAAGCCTGAGTTCTTCCATGAAGCTGCTGCAGTCTTTGGAAAGCGAGTCGAAGCGTGCAATGGGAGAGTTCCTGTCATCACTGGGTTTTTCGGCGCGGTCCCGGGGAGTTTGATAGACAGTGGTATTGGGAGAGGATATTCTGACTTGTGTGCTGTTTTGGTGGCGATCGGTCTGCATGCAGAGAGAGTGCAGATTTGGAAAGAGGTTGATGGCATTTTTACAGCTGATCCGAGAGAAGTCCCTGATGCTAGATGTCTACCTTCGATCACGCCATCAGAAGCAGCTGAACTGACCTTCTATGGATCAGAGGTCATTCATCATCTTGCACTATCTCTGGCAATTCAAGCAAAGCCTCCAGTCAGCATCTTTGTCAAGAATGTGCAGAAGCCGTGGGGTCAAGGAACTGTTGTGAATCCCAGTGATGGTGACGACACATCTTCGTGGCCGATCGATTACCTGGGTCCTTCTGACTCGGAGAGTACTTCCTCGACCGCGCTACCAAAGATGCCAACTGCTGTCACTATCAAGCGAGACATCACCATCTTCAACATTCTCAGCAACAAACAGTCCATGTCTCACGGCTTCTTCGTCAAAGTCTTCACCATCCTAGCTGAGCACGATATCTCAGTCGATCTGATCTCCACCTCCGAAGTCCATGTTTCTATGGCAATCAACAGTTCCAACATGGATCCTTCCCAGATCAAGAATGTTCAGTGCAGACTTGCTGAAGAAGGAGAGGTGAATGTGCTGCCCGACATGGCTATTCTGAGCCTCGTGGGCGCTGAGTTGAAGAACATGACTGGTATTGCGGGGAGGATGTTTGCCATTCTGGGGGAGCAGCATGTCAACATTGAGATGATCTCGCAAGGTACGTTAACTACAACCGAGTCTTTGAAAACCATGTACTAATATTTTCGGCGATAGGTGCGAGTGAGATCAACATATCATGTGTGATTCCGGATAAGGACGCTACTCGGGCTCTGAATATGTTGCACGATGAATTGTTCACAAAGAACGCCATATAGACTATAGCTGGAAGCACCCAAGCGCACAATTTCTTACTTGGCATAATTAAATAAAACGCTTATGATATTTGTCGGCATCATTTTGAAGCATAAATACAATACGCTGCTAGAGTGTGTTATAAAGGCTTTAAGCCAAGTGAACTGGAATAACCAAGTCTGGCTTATCTTTCTTCTTCTTCCTACCATTTTAATCTGGAGAAAGTGTCCAATCATCCTGTATATCACGAAAATTTGCCTCAGTATAACGAGAGGTCTCCTCAGTAGCTATTTACTGACACTCACATCCGACCTGACGATTTTCTCGATGCTTCCTGATTCCATGGAGAGGATAAGCTCCGGTGCATGGTCACCCAGAGCGCAGCACTATCTCGTATACGATTAGGCCATGCTCTCCAAAACTAACAATGTAATCTCACAGGGTTTCTGCTAGGCTTTGGGGGAGTCATGGTCTTGACGTGAAGTGAAACCAAGGTGTAGATGGAAAATCTAAAGACACAATCTCAATCTATTGTCTGAAGTCTAAAATAAAGAAATAATCTATCATATCCCATAACAATTCTGAAACTTTTCGTTTGTAATCAGCCATCCAGCAGCATCAACATAAGAAAAACAACCATAACCCTCTAGTGAAGAGAAACAACCGTCTCGATGATTAACTCTGCAAAGTGTACCAACTCCTCATTGTACCTGGGGAAGTTATGTCCGCCCCTATGTGTCATCTTCCTCGCGATATCGGGATCAAACAGCTCGTACACCGATTCATCGACGAATGAGTAGTGATCCTTCAGCCCACGGACATGGACAGAGGGTACTGGGATCTTCTCGGGGATATCACTAGGTCTCCATCGAAGGAGGAGATCAACAGGCAAGTCAAGCTCATCCTTGACAGCGTTGATCATGTCATACTCAATCGAAGTGTGAAGATCCTTCTTCCAGTCCAACTTCTTGCCGTGAGACACGTCAATTCGTCCAGGGAGGTATGTCGGCTCAAGGGTGTTCTTCTCTGTGAGGTCCCAGCTGATCACACCATTGTCGAAGGAGTGGGGAAGGAAGGCTGATGTGAAGATGGCCATCTTGAATGGGTATGGTGTATCGGGGTGCTCAGCTTGGTGCATGAGAAGAAGAAGGGCAGCCATAGAGCCACCCTGTGAGAAGCCCCAGATTCCATCGAAGGGACCCTCAGACTCGACGTAGGCAGCTAAACGCTCATATGCCTCTTCGACGTCTTCGGGGTAAGGGAAGTTGTACCAGCTATAGTTGGGCTTGGGGACTTGCTTGAGGTTTGCTGGTGATGTTAGATCCTTGGACACAGTGGAGATTGTTTGCTGGCACTTACGGAGCATCAGTTCTGTGGGTTCCATGCCCGCCTCGAGGAATTCGTACTCCCAGTCACTTGGCAGATGAGCAGTGATGGGCTCCATCTGTTGTTGGAGGACCTCTACGCTGAAGGCATAGCCGTGGAGACAAAGAAACCTCATCTTGATCGGAGCTAAATGATTATTTTGAAAGAGAATTGAATTGAAGTTAAAGGATGCTGAGAGTCAAAGTTGTAAAATGAGATGAATGTTGGTGAGTTGGTATAGTTGAGAATGTTTTAGGCCTTCGCCAAGGCAACCTTTTTATTAAGCTTCTCTTCCTTTCGTCCGGTCTTCTCTATACCTAGTAGCCTTTACAAAGAACGGCAGAACTCGGTCTATTCTTTGTCAAGGTTGTTTAACGCAGTTTCACGATCGAGCTAGCCGTCTGTGATGCATACCATCCGAACCACTCGGACTGCCTTTCTGAGATCTGTAAGGCAACGCTATTGATAAGCTTGATACAAACGGGATTGCCGGAGCTACAAATACAGGGATGAATCTATATCGGGCCAGTCAGAGGATTCCAGAAGCTCGTTCCGTCGATCGGAAGCTGTACGGAAGCTTTGCAGAAGTGGATCGAAGGATCGGAGGTTGGACTGGCCACTTCGGAGGTTCGAGAATAACACGGGTAGTTACTTAGACCGGGTTATCTCTTGCGAATATGAGATTAGATTACGTCTTTGACGTGAAAAATTGACAAATTCTTCAAGTTGGCTGCCCCGATGCCGTTGCCGTAGTATGCCCTTCCCAACACTCAGCACCTGATGATATCCCTTTTTACTCTCTGACTAAGCAATCGTCTCCGATGAACCAGCGCCAGACTCTGAGGGCACTTCGCAAACATATTCTACCCCGTTCCCAGTACCTTTCGACTATCTCTTCTGGCAAATTGTTTGTAGCAGCAAGCCGAAGGATGACGACAACGACAACGACACCAGCGTTGCCAACGCCCATTCACGATGGTCTGGGTAAGGGCATTTCATATGGTGAGACCTCGGGCCCAGCATTTCTTAATGAAGTTATACTAATTATTCACAGAGAAGAGTGTTACTAGACCCGTCAATCCGTTCTCGCATCGTGTCCCGGGACGAGAAATCATCACGATCCCGAACTTCACACTCGAATCCGGTGTTGAGATGCGAAATGTCCCAGTTGCATATATGAGCTGGGGTAAGCTATCACCAAAGGCCAATAATGTCATGATCATTTGCCATGCGTTATCTGGGAGTGCAGATGTCAGCGACTGGTGGGGACCGCTCCTCGGACCTGGAAAGGCATTTGACACAGACAAGTTCTTCGTCATCTGTATGAACAGCCTCGGAAGTCCATATGGAACGGCCAGTCCTGTGACAGCCAAGAATGGAGACTATTCGGAGGGTTGGTACGGGGCTGACTTTCCTTCAACTACTATCCGAGATGATGTCCGGTAAGTGATTTTCACCGAGATAGCCACCGTCACCAGCTAAGGTATCACAGACTTCACAAGTTGGTCCTAGATAAGCTCGGAGTTCGAAAAGTTGCAGCTGTTATTGGCGGCTCAATGGGAGGTATGCACGTTCTCGAATGGGCGTTCTTTGGTAAAGACTACGTTCGCTGTATTGTACCAGCTGCAACTTCAAGTCATCAAAGTGCGTGGGCCATTGGATGGGGAGAGGCACAGCGTCATGCCATCAGAAGTGATGTCAAGTACAAGAATGGTCGTTACGGGTTTGATGATCCTCCAAATCTTGGTCTGGAAGCAGCTCGTATGACGGCGTTGTTGACGTACCGAAGTCGGGACTCTCTTGAGAGGCGATTTGGCCGTGATACGGGAAACAAGAAGAAGGTGAGCACCCGATTTACGTAAGAGAACTGAGTCTAACAAATGTTCAAGACACAAAAACAAGAGAGCAAAACATTACCAAGCAACAATACACCAATCCACAGTCAAGGAGGCGCGGACGAGACACCCGTCGCGTTTGACCGCGCTGACTCCAACTTCGCCGCCCAATCCTACCTCCGCTACCAGGCCAAGAAGTTCTCCGACCGCTTCGACAGCAACTGCTACATCGCCCTCACCAACAAGCTCGACACTCACGACCTGGCACGCGGCCGAACACGGACCGTTGCTGAGGCGCTGTCACTGATTGAGCAACCTACGCTTGTGCTAGGAATACGAAGTGATGGGCTGTACACACTTGCTGAACAAGAGCAGATTGCACGAGCTGTGCCAAATGCCAAGCTGAGAGAGATTGTGAGTGACGATGGGCATGATGCGTTCCTGATTGAGTGGAGTCAGTTGAATTGGTTGTTGATTGGGTTTCTGCATGAGAGTTTGCCCGATATTATGCAACGGGCGGCTCTGTAATGTTGGAGTAGGTATATTACTATAAATGTCTGCCATCGAGTATCAGGAAAAGGCCATAGGGCTTTTTATGAGCTACCCATATCTGATCTGTAGCATACAATCTGCCTGGCCTCACACACGTGAGGCACAAACATGAACCCTCTCATTGCTCTCCCGATCTCCCAAGCTTTGAATCAGCCAATTCCCTTTCCTCTGTCACATTGAACTCAGACACGCACAGTATCCTCATTGGCTGGGTATCATCTCGAAGCAAATCGTCGTGTACATGATGTCTGTGTTGTCGTTCAGTATCGTGACCACGGCTGGATGTATTATGCTCCGGTTGCGAATTGGCAACGAACGTCTTGCTCCAGCGATTATGAGTAGGCAGCGTCGGAAAGTATTTCGAAAAGAAAGGTCGTAGAGTCGGAACGCAAGCGCATAGCAGTCCGCAACAAACTTCGACGAATGACCAACACGCCAAATCGACATTCTCCCAGGGGATGTCATGTATGCAATTTAGATGGAGAATTCGAATTATGGAAATAGCACAAGTACTATGTGAACAGTTAGCAGTGGGTATCAAGACAAGAATGCTTGAGTAGGACTTACAGAAAGCCCAAGCAGAAAACTGCGACTAGCACATAGCGCTGTCGACGAGCCAGCTTCAGATTAATCACAACAGGCAAGGGAATGACTATAATCATGATATCCGTCACGATGTTCCCGGCTGCAGTGATGTACCACATTGGTTGTTTGGGAAGGCATTTGCCCTGGATACTTCTATCCCAGAAGGCAGCTGTAGGGGCACAGATGAAAATAGCCAGGAAGATCTGAGAGATGCTCCAGGCTGAAACGAGGATCATAGAAACGATAAGAATTGTCCTCATCTTCGTGGCGAATGCGCGGTAGTATTGGCAGAGGAGTGTTGTCTTGATCGCTCCGAGGGTTGCCGGGTAAAGGATGATGCTCACGTAATATGACTTTGAACGGCATTAGCAGGCAAGCAAGTGAATTCCAAGAAACAAACCTTGAAGCAGTTCCTGATATCATCTTCTGTTAAGAAGACTTGATGTCTACCAAATCCAAATTTAATGCCTTTTGGTATGTCAGTTTCTCACCCGTATTGAAACTGGATTTCTTCATACCTAAGAGTATGCCGAATGCACATGAAGTGATGAAAACCTACAATTCTCATACTTAGCGCGTGACCTGGTCCACGGTGTTGAAGCCAGGACTTACCATAGACAATACAGCCCAAACATCGTCAGCACCGAATTGCTTTAGCAGAACAGCTCGAGTGTACACACGTAAAAGCACAACAGTGAAGGTAAGCAATAGTAATGGTAAGATGACACCTAAGATAAGTGGTACCCGAGTGTCCCCCTCATTCATCTTGAGTGTCAATCGCGTTGTAATGCAATGCAATGGCCGCTGAGTGAAAGGTTTCGAGGTTCAAAAGAGGTAATCCGTCTAAAATATACAACCATTGACCCGATGGGAAGCTTATCAACCAAATGTCCGTCAAGAATAGAGTTAAGCCACTGTATAGCCTGCCCAATACAGCCCTAGCCTAAGCTTCTAGTAAGGCTAAGGAAGTTACAGGCTTGAGCTATTGGAGCTAGTGAGCAGACTGGAACTTTAGAGACCAATCAGATGAGCACTCTGACTTAATTACCAAGACAACATAATTATATTCACTGCTGTTTATTGAAGTTTAGATATGACAGGTAAGGGTCTTCCCGTTACACCCTGCTGTCCACGACCTTATTTACTGCAAATATCATAATGGGTCAATGACGAAAGAGACCATTTCTTCACTACTTGGCTACCTACATTACCCTTGAAGTGACAGAAAGTAGGCGATAACAGAAAGACCCTTACTCAGCTTAACCGTTTGAGAAACAAAGATGCAAGGAGGTAAGGTTTGTAATGCTAGCGTTGGCTGTCCGTCTATTAACTAAGACTAGATATTGAAGTACAATTTGGGCAGAACGCAGAGTACTAACTGCTTATAGAGCGAAATACCTCAGTTCAGGCTTTTCAGCTCAACCCTGGTCCCCACTAACGCCCTTACTGCACGCCACAACATACCAGCTGAAATTTAACAGTAAGGATTAATGCTGACTAGAGGTATGGAGGCGCACCCTAAAGCGAGACTCAGGTACGTCAAGTTCCTACATGAGACGTCATGGCCTGATGTCTAGATGGTCTAGATCGGAATGGCGTTGACGTCTTGGTAGCCGAACCAGTCTGCCGGTATTGCCGTCTGGATATGCGACTGGAGCGGTTAATAAGTAAGTTTATCCTTGTTAGATTTAGGATGAGAACAACCCTCTGTGGACCCGAGGAATGGCGTTCTACTTTGTTGTAAGCGACTCCACAGTATTATGAGCCCCGTTTTGCAGCCGCAATATCCAACGCTGTCCGATGTTCCGGTCCCCCGCCAAAGGATCCAGCCCTTTACCCATCAAAACCTTGAACCTTTCCAGCCCTGTGAAACGACTCTCTCGACCTTCTTGCTTCGCCACGACATGGAGCAGAGACTGCCCCTTCGCGTTAACAACGGCCCAGTCCATACCCACCTTCTTGTAGAACGCCCATAGCACCGGTCTTTTTTCTTCCTTGGCTTGTCTCTCAACCCCAGAATGGTAGACACACGAACAATGGCCGAAGCACTTGTCGGGATAGACTCTGGCCATATCAACGTGAAGATCACCCTCTCGGGAGGAGGCGAAAATAGGTGCCTCGCCCATTTCGTTTCGTGCGTTCATGTCTACGCCTTTTGAGAAAAGTAACTCCTTTGTTAGGTAAATGGGCCCTTCCTAAACCTTACCACCATCGGTATCCACGAGTAGGAACCATTTCTTCTTCTGAAGAAAGTGAGGCGGTGTATCCCCATTTTTATCCTTTGAACAGACATTGGCTCCTGGAGTGATAAGCATTTGGAAAAACGCTTCGACTCTATTGAGACTGCCCAGATATCTAAATTTGTCACTACTACCCAGGGCGCAACATCGTGGAGTCTTGCTACATTTGTCAACCTGATCCAAAAGCCCTGGTGCGAGAGCTATAATATCGTCGAATGTATTCTCCCTTGAAAGAAGCTGAGATTCTACATGGAAGACACTTTTGTCGAAATTGTCTCTTGCCTAGACATCAGCGCCTCTAGTGATCAGTATCTCAGTAGCCTTTTCATTAGGTCCCTTGAAAACAGCATGAAGCATCGGAACACCAGCAGTGTCCCTCAAATTGTCATCTGGCGTCGGATGCGGAGAATGAGGTCTAAGTATTTCTTAGAGAGTCCTCATAACAGTAAAGCTATCTTAAATATAGTAACCTCCTTCTCGACTGATCCTGGAGGTCTTCATACCATTGAACCGCGTGCTAAGCTCCCTGACCAACCAGCAATTAACCCAAACAAGCCCCACGTACGTCAAGTCGCTCACCGACGCGTCTCATCCGAGTTCCGTCCTTAGTTAAAGAATGGCGGAAAGTCAGTATGCGCCATCATTCGCCACTAGACAGATTCTTCTTCGGTTTCGAACCTAGCGATCGTGACGATAGTTGCATGATCCGTAAGGATGTGCTGAAGTCGGTCAAAATTACAGACTCTATCCGAAGCCGTTACTGGGTTCGAGTGGCGGCACCGATCCCGTGACGAAAGTGCCATTTTCCTTTTTCGCCAGTGTAAGATATGATGCTATCTTGTTATAGTGTTGCAACGACGCTACAGCACTAGTACACATTATCCGAAGAGGTAAAGCGCTCAGCAGACTCTAGGGTCTGAAATCGCCAGATAGTTTGTATGGTAGAGCTTGCCATTGTGCCGGGGTTGGTTTTATACATACTCGCTCAGTTATCGTAACGTAGAACTCGCAATGTATAAAGATTCAAATTGACAGCTATCATTTTCAATACCATATACTAGAATAGAAGGCTGGCGTTGATCGAGACGGCATCGATCCGATCCGAAACTCCAATGGTCGCTGAGAGTCACGGAAGCTGGCTGCGGCCCGAATTCCGGGTGTGAACGCGACGTCGGCTAGCGGGGTAGCCGGCAGTTGAACCGGCCAGGAGCATCGATACATTGCAGTGCGATATTATGTTCTCTCTCTTTCATAACGTGGTCAAACTGACACCAGACCCTCTACCATCTCCTACTGCTTAGTACCAATTGACCACTGTATCGGCCAATAAACACATTGAGAATGGCGTCCCCCAACGGTGAACCTTACTTTCTACCGGCTGCAAGAGCTCAATCCCTCGCCAACTATCCCCACGCTCGAATAATACAGCAATCAGCCAAAACCATTTTTGTTTCGGGGACTTCATCACGTCGTGGCGATAATACTGTCGTAGGTTGCACTACAGACGCCAACGGAACTCACCACCTCGATATCTCGCTGCAAACGGAAGCGGTACTACAGAACATCGGAAGCATTATTGGCGGCGCAACAAACGGCGCATGTGGACTGCAGAATGTAGTCAACGCCACTATTTTCTTGACCGACATGAGAGACTATGCTGGGATGAACAAGGAGTGGAACAAGGTATGGCCGGACAAGACCAAGGCGCCTGCGAGGACCTGTATACAGGTTGCGGCGTTGCCAAATGAAAGGTTGAACGTGGAAATTCAGTGCACTGTTTTGTGGGCAGAATAACTTGCTTGCTTGTTTGTTTCTACCATGTGATTGGGCACTATGGCCTCGGCCACCAGCGATGATACCAATTGCTATCAGTTAGCCTATACGATTACAGATAGAGATCTGCAACTCCTCGAGGATATCCCTGTCACAACTGTGCCGAATAGCCGGGCATTGGTTGTCGAGTTTTCGGAGGACTCCGACAGATAGATAGCTACAGGAGATAAGATAAAAAACATATCTGATTGCTCTGAATATATGTACTATAAATTTAAGGTGGATTATGCTTCTTTAGGCAGGTAATGAATATCGCTCAGCGTGTGATCTTCCAATCAAGTTCACCTACCTAAGTAGGTGCATCAGACTTCCTAGTTATTTACCTATCAATGGACTATCCGCACAACGTGCCGGCATTTATGTGCCGAGCAGTAGCGGTTTGCAGCATTTATCAAAGGACCCTTTGCGGGACATGCAAGACTGACTCGGCTGTAAGACCAGATGGAGAAATCAAAATCCGAATGTCGGTCGCTCAACGAAGCAAGATTGCCGACTCAAGAATCGAGCGACACTTATATAATTCCTCTGTCTATGTCCCGTAGGTAGATAGGTCATCCACATAGACACCAACATCATCTGTATCAATATTCTCTGACCTAGCCAAGATGTTGAGATCCCTTCTCGTAGCCTCTTGCGCCATCCGTGCTGTTCACGGTTGGGGTGTTTTAGGCCATGCCACTGTTGCCTACATTGCTCAACACTTTGTCGACGACGACGTTGCTTCATGGTAAGCACTCGAGACTATGTGTTCACTTGCTCTGTACTGACTTCAGAATAGGGCCCAGGGTCTTCTAGGAGACACTTCGGACTCATACCTTGCCAACATTGCCTCATGGGCTGATACCTATCGCACAACTACAGCTGGAAAATGGTCGGCCCCTCTACACTTTATTGATGCAGAGGACAGTCCGCCAACAAACTGCAACGTGGACTATGACCGTGATTGCGGCAGCTCTGGATGCTCCATCTCCGCCGTTGCCAACTACACCCAACGTGTTGGAGATGGCCGTCTATCAACTGCTAACCAAGCTGAGGCTCTCAAGTTCCTCGTCCACTTTTTGGGTGACATCACCCAACCACTACACGATGAGGCCTACGAGGTCGGCGGCAATGACATCAAGGTTACCTTCAACGGGTATTCAAGCGATAATCTGCATTCAGACTGGGACACTTATATGCCCGAAAAGTTGATTGGTGGCCACGCCTTGACCGACGCGCAATCGTGGGCAAACACACTTATCAGTGATATCACTTCGGGATCATACAAATCCAAAGCCGCTTCTTGGATTGCAGATAGCGATGTGACTGATCCTATCACATCAGCCACGGCCTGGGCCTCAGATGCCAATGCTTATGTCTGCACTGTTGTTATGCCTAATGGAGCTGCAGCCTTGCAGACGGGCGATCTCTACCCGACATACTACAACTCTGTGATCCCAACCATCGAACTGCAGATTGCCAAAGGTGGTTACCGCTTGGCACATTGGCTGAACAGCATCTACTCTGCCAAGGTTGCAACTCGGTCTGTCCCCAAGCTCAATGTCCGAAAGCCACTGCCGGACTTGATGGGACGAGATCTACTTCCTGGTGCGCGACCTTTGAGCCGCGCTAAGCTTGCGCGAGAGGCGATGGGAGGGAGCTGCTGCAATTCAGGTCATTCTCACTAGAGTTTACGCCTAGTGGATGGGAGTTTATGGTTGGTTGTTGGAGAAGTCTGGGCTATTTGTATGGTACTATCTATACTGCTATAACTAATAGCTAGCTGTCATCTCAATCTCAACATCAGTGCCCAAAGGCAACTGGTGAACAGCGACACATGTCCGGCACTGTAATTGTGGGTGTTAGTCTAGGCACATCATTGAATAGTATTTTATCGTTACTCACTGGCTTAGGTTCGTTGGGGAAAAACTCATCCCATGCAATATTGAAAGCGCCGAAATCCTTCATATCAGTTAAGAAGACATTGGCCTTCACCACTCGATCTAGACTACTGCCAGCAGCTTCGAGCACAAGCTTGAGATTCTGAAGCGCCATGCGAGCTCGGTCCGTCACAGAACCGGGAACCAGATCGTCAGTTGCAGGATCAATGCCGATGGAGCCGCTGCAATAGACCATGCCATTGTGTTTGACTGCTTGAGAGAATTGGGGCAAAGGCGCACAAGCGTCGGCAGTGTAGACTGCTTCGAATTTTGACATGCTGAGCGGAAAAAGAAATATGTGACTAAAAGGTTGCCAACTGTTAATTTTGAGAACAAGTTCGTGAGATTGTACAGTCAAGTTCATAAGCCATCGCTAATCATGAAATTTAAATACTTGTGCACTTCTGCTTGTACACAATCCTTATCCCATTGAAGCAATCTACGCGGTATAACCTGTAAACCAGAGCTCTTACCCATAAATACTCGGACTGGCTCCACTACCCTGGAGTGGAGATAATTTGTGAGGCAAGAAACTCCGAGATCAAAAATCTGGAGTCATGGATGGAGCTAGTCTAAGCCAAAGAAAGCAAAGTAAGCGGCGCTACCCATCTTTGGCATCGTCAACATGGATCTATAGACTATCCCGGCATATGCCGAGAAGGAGAGTGGGCCTCGACAGACGCCGCCGGCTAACTTGATACAATCATTGACCAATGGATAAGTCGACGACCTCTGGGCCTTGCTAGATTTTGACATCCATCACATCAAGGGCGTAGGCCACTCGTGCTCCATACAATTAGCAGTCTGTCGACTAAATCTCATCACGCTCAGATATTTAAACATCCAATCCGTTCTTGGACTTTCATCTTGAACTCCGAACCAGACATACACATCCCATCCCTTCAAAAAGTATCCATCATGGTCCGCATCACCCCCTTCGCCGTGGAGCAATGGATGGACGCCTACGAGACAACTCCAGGTGTTCTGAACGTCGCTGAAACATGCGCCGCTTCTGTGTCCATCGATGACTTGGTCGCCATGTCTAGTGGACCCGCCAAGAGCCCCATTGACACAAGCATCAAGCTCACATATGGCGCGATCCCAGGATCCCAGACTCTTCGAGAACGTATTGCTGCTCATTGCAGCACTGAAGGAGTACAGCTGGCTCCAGAGGATGTCATCGTCACTCAAGGCGCTATCGGCGCCAACTTCTTGGCTCTGTATACGCTGATAGGTCCTGGCGACCATGTCATCTGTGTTTATCCAACTTATCAGCAGCTTTACGACACCCCGCGCAGTCTCGGGGCTGAAGTGACGCTGTGGAAGTTGAAAAAGGAGAATGGCTTTGTCCCTGATGTTGACGAGTTAGCTGGTCTGATCAAGCCAAACACCAAGGTATGGATTATGACCCTTGATTATTCATAGAATACGAGATGCTAAAAAAAGCTAGATGATCATTATTAACAATCCCAATAACCCAACTGGAGCACCAATCCCAAACAGTGTCATTGACCGTATCTCTAAGGTTGCAGAGGAGAAAGGTATTATCCTCTTCTCTGATGAGGTTTACAGACCGCTCTTCCACGGCGGTGCTTCCGGCAGCAATCACACCGAGGTGCCCAAGCCAGTGACAACACTGGGGTACAACAGGACCGTTGCAACGGGATCAATGTCCAAGGGCTATGCGCTAGCAGGCATCCGCGTCGGCTGGATTGCCAGCCGAGACCGGTCTATCATCTCTGCTATCATGCTAGCACGCGACTACACCACTATCAGCGTCTCCCAGATCGACGATCAGGTTGCCAGATTCGCCCTATCACCTGAGGTCAAGCCCGCATTAGTACAGCGGAATATCTCACTCGCCAGAACAAACGCAGCCATCCTTAAGGAATTCATGGACCGTCATAAGTCTGTTTGTTCGTGGGTGGAGCCCAAGGCTGGCACGACAGCCTTTATCCGGTTCAATGACAAGAATGGGGATCCTGTGGACGATGTCAAGCTTTGTCTTGATTTATTGGACAAGGCTAAGCTCTTGTTTGTGGCGGGATCTCGCTGCTTTGGAGGTGATGCAGACTTCAAGGGTTATGTCCGCATGGGCTACGTCTGTGAGACGGATGTTTTGGTTGCTGGCTTAAAGGCGCTTGAAGATTATATTGATCAAGTTTTGCTGTAAAATTCAATGCCTAGTGTATTTACAAGAGTTAGCCACAGTCTAGCCTTACTTCTAGATATTTAGTAATGTGGTAACCAATTTTATAAAAGTGTTACGTAAAGCTGAATCCCGTAGAAGGTAACTCCGAATAACAGTTTATTCACATAAGAACGCTCTCTAGTATATAAACTGTCATACATTCCCCTTCATGGTACGACTATATAACACCGAACTCGAATCTCAATGACATTTCTTCGGCAAAGTCACCAAATGGAGGAGCTTGGTATTTCCAAGGCAGCGTCAAAAATCCGCAACTGGCGAAGATCCTGCAAGCTCGAGATAGAACTGGCTGACCACTACCTGGCCAAGATCTACTCCTCAGGATCCGTTGTGCGTGGTCATTTATCCATATCACCGGCCAGCGATATCTATGCTTCTTCCATCATCATCTCTCTTGATGGCGTCACCACGATTCGCACGGTCGGTCAGAAGTTGACAACAACAACTACACACCGATTTTTGAAGATGGACTTGATTTCATCTGATATTTTGGAATTGGTTTCAACTACGCTCAAAAAGAATCACTCATACAAAATACCTTTCCAGTTCAATTTGCCTCATGAACTGGATCCGACAGCTTGTACCCACAATGCCGTATCAATGGCTGTCACAAACCAACATTTGACCCTCCCTCCATCGGTCGGAGGGGAGTGGGATAGAGGTGATATGAGTCCAGGAGTGGCTGAGGTTGAATATATGGTCAATGCCCGCGTCACGTCAACTCCATCTCTGGACACAGACCAGAGTCATAGCTTTACGGCCAAGAGAACCATACGATTCATTCCGAGATTGAGTGAGAGTCCACCTTTACACGTGTCGTTGACGAGCCCGCGATACAAGCTGCAAGACACGAAATCTCTTCGGAGGAATCCACTCAAGCGTCCGTTTGGAACCATCAGCGCCGCAACAATGCAGCCTGAACCACTTTATCTCCAAGCGTACGGAACCGTCATTACACCGACGTTCATTGATGTCACATTGACATTCAACCCTGAAGTCGATGGGATCACACCTCCAACAATGGACAACATATCTCTTTCCCTCCGATCCTACACTTGGCATCAGGCCGACCCGTACCGAGAATTCCCTGACCAGGATGAGAAGCCCAGCCTCAAGCAACCTTTCATTGCGACCATTGCATTGACCGTCGATTGTCCGCAATTGTCATGGGAACGACATGTTGATCCCGAGCTAGAGATCAAGAATCCAGAGAAATCTTCTGCGGAGTTTTATAGCTCTACTCTGCAGCTGCCGTTGTCTTTCTTGACAAGCAACAAGGTCTTTTTGCCGACATTCCATTCCTGCCTTGTTTCTAGGACTTACGACGTGAATCTGCGTCTTCGGTTTAAGAAAGGGGATTTGACAATTATAGCACCTCTACAAATTATAGCCGAGCCTTAAATTAAATGCGTTTGACAAAATCTTATTGAGCAAATATCCTTATGAGGTGACGCCTTTCGATGTTCTTTTTGTTTTTATATCTTGGTTAGCCAATGATGCCTTTGTAAAAGTGAAAATCAGGGGTGTCTGTTGTAATTTTGTAAGTTCACACCTGGTCTCTAAACTCGGTATACTGTGACTCACTACAACCAAGTTAAGTAAAACTTTGAGAAAGAACTGGCTGGATGGAGTCAAAGGCTTGCCTTGGTACGGCGAGGCCGTTCTTGTAATTCTTTTGACTGAATGAATCTAGACTTAAGCTGACCGCGCTAGACTTGAAGAAGCTTTCCTAGGAGGGCAAGTCGAAGCGCCTCCGAGTCTGAAGCCGGGAATACGCTGTGATTTGCTGGGGACAGAGTAGTGGGGTAGCATGACCCCAAAAAGCTCCACAAACTCCGAGTTACCATACCTACGTCGTTCCTTTTCCCCTCCATCAGAGATTAAACAGCTCAAGCAGCAGCCATGAGATCATTCCCGAGTGGCTGCTGGACTTGCAAACTCAGACATCGGAAATGCGACCTTCAAATCCCTGCCTGTAGGGAATGCACAGACCGATGCATCCCGTGCCACGGCTATGGCTCCAAGCCTACGTGGATGGACGGATCAGCTGCTGAGCACGAAGAGCTTGGACGAATCAAAAGGGCTGTGAAACAACACCTCAAGAAGCTGCGAAGGGGTCAACGGAATCAGAGCCCTGGAAGAGGTGTAGCAAACAGGTCTCCGCTAGAGAGACATGTCCAGATCCAGACTCCGTCAGCTCCTGATGCTACAGAACTTCCGCATGCTATAGATCATGACTATGATGATTCTGAGGCCCTAGCACTGCTCGGGGATACCGAGAATAATGTTTCACCCGCAAGAAGATCCATTCAGGAGAATGCAGCTACGCCACCAGTCTCTCTATTACACGATCCCACTTCCCCTTATCTCTTGCCACCGAGATTAGCATCTATAATCATGTACTATCTCGACCATGTGTTCTTTTGGCAATTCCCTTACTTCCGGTCTTGGTCCCGTTTGGGCAACAGAGGCTGGCTCCTCATATTCCTTAACAATGGCGGCTCGCTGTCACGCGCTGCGCTTGCACTTTCCACTCTACACCGAGATGCATCCCAGAAGAGGTGCTCATATAGCCAAGAAGCCTTCGAGTTTCACTCAAAAGCCCTGAGAGAGTTGCGCAAACTCTCGCAACATATTGAGACCGAGACACTCCTTAGCGATCGAACCAAGTTGGCCGAATTTATAGCTGCAAGCCTTACACTGATAAGTTTTGAGGTAGGTCATCAAATCGACCATGCATTGCTAAACTAACTAATTCCTTCTGTTTTATAGGTGTTTAATGGAGCTGAGTACGATTGGGTGCCGCACCTCGATGCTGTGACGGCTGTCCTCGCTATGCATTCGCCGGACGCCCTACTCCAGGCTGCATCAGTACCCGAAAACACTGTGCCTTCCCCAATCAATTCTTCCAGTGATGGTGATCTTCATCACTCACAACCTGATTTCAACTTTCTCGTGGCTGAAGCATTGTGGCATGACATCTTGGCGTGTGCCACGACAGGTCGAGTTCCTCGAATACCTTATCGGCAGTGGCTGGAGGGGTCAAGCCTTCAAATGGCTGATTTGATGGGATGTTACAACTGGGTCATGATTGCTATTGGAGATTTGGCCTATCTGCAAGCCTGGAAAAAGGACATGAAGCAACATGGGAGCTTAAGTATGCCAGAGTTGGTGAGAAGGGGTCAAGAAATAGAAAAGAGACTGCAAGGCGGCATCACCGAACTAAACCGAAATGCAAAGGCGAGTAGTAGCAGCGTTCACAGGCCGCACTAGTACATAACTAACAACTCAAACTTCAATAGGCAAGGGCCAGTATTCGAGGCAATATTTCACCGGCGCCATGGGTCTCGCACATTTTCGCACTTGCGTCCCTGGTCTTATCAAGTACAATAGTCTCCGGTCCCTCCACCTCTCTCCCCGAGGTCAAAGCTGCGATTTCAGAGTCAGTCATTGTGCTGAGGGACTGGCCCCCAGGTGTTCCTCTCCGGGGGCTTGTCTGGCCACTCTACATCATTGGGTGCATGGCCGAACCGAGTCTATATGGAGTTTTTGAGTCACTGCTATCTAGTGTGTTGGAAGAGAGTGGAGGCTTTGGGAACAGCGGTACTGTCCTTAAGCTCTTGAAAAGCCGTTGGAATGCACCGCAAACTTGTAGTCATGATGAGCTGGAGTTGGTGTTCCAAACAGGAGGCAATGTGTTGCTTACATAGACTCTTTCATTGCTGAAAAGGAACTTTCTATGGCTTTCTTAATATGAAATCCCGTTGACAGGAGTTCGATATCCAGTGTGCCATATAACATATATTCAATGAGGTAGCTGCATGACATGAGCTTGAGGGCTAAGATGGTTCTCTCCAAGTTTGGAGGACTGGCATGGGTAATCATGATCTCCTCAATACATTTGTGCTATCTGGCAAAGCAGACTGGGGCTGTAACGAGCCCCATAGAAAAAACGCCCATGCGTGTACTCCGTACCTTGTAGCGGATACATTCGGCTCAATGGCAGCCATCCTGGGAGGGCAAGTCGAAGCGCCAGTACTGTAACTCGAGAAAGCGTGGAATCAATTGCTGGGTGGCTCTTAGTCATGGTATCTCTCGTTTGCATTAGTTTCATCTGATAAGTCAACGCGAGCTCTTAAATATCCATGGCTCTCGGCCCTTTCAAAACAATCAGCCTGCCATCTTCTTCAATTATCAGACAATATTACTCTGCCCCTCAACACAAATAACCACCTTACACCAGCTCACGAGCAACACCACAATGAAGTTTGAGCGCATGCCTATTGAGATTGAGTCGCCCGAGGAGTATGGCTACGACAAGATCAAGTACAATCTCTCAGAAAGCTCCATCACCGATCAGACACTCGAGTCACTGGATATAAAGATCCCAAATCTCACCCTCCTGTACAATGAGCACCGCGGAGAGACCAAGTTGCGAGAACTTATCGCCAACGACGCTGGCCTGAGTGCTGACGACGTTCTCATCACCTCAGGGGCAGCTGGGGCACTGTTCATCATCACGACCTCTCAATTGGGTAGTACTCCCAATTCAGAGCGTAACCATCTTGTCGTGGTGCGACCAAACTACGCAACCAATCTGGAAACCCCCAAGGCTGTCGGCTGTGACATCTCATACATCGATGTTACTTTTGAGGATGGCTTTCAGCCCAACCTCGACGAGGTTGAGGCTGCTATCAAGTCCAACACTCGGCTCGTCTCGGTTACATGCCCACATAACCCTACCGGCTCCACCCTCTCTCGAGAGGCACTCGATAGGCTTGTTAGTATCACGAAGAAGAAGGGCGTTCTGCTTCTTGTCGATGAGACATACCGGGATATCGCTTTTGCTGAAAAGCTCCCTGTTGCTGCATCTTTGGGCGACCATGTTCTGAGCGTTTGCTCGCTGTCGAAATCCTTCGGCATGCCTGGAGTCCGCATCGGCTGGCTCATCACCACCGACAAGACTCTCCAGGAAACCTTTCTTGCTGCAAAGGAACAGATAAGCATCAGCGGCAGTGTCATCAACGAGTGGATCGCAATCGATGTCTTGTCCCGACGTGAGAAGATCTTGAGCGACACAACAGATGAGATGAGGGTCCGACTTCAGATGGTTGAGTCTTGGATCGAAAGCGAGGAGCTGCTGGAATGGGTCAAGCCGACTGGCGGCGTTGTATGCTTTCCGCGTATCAAGCAGGAACCCAAAGGGGGCCTTGCAGCGTTTTACGAGAGGCTTCTCAATAAGCATGCGACATATGTTGGACCTGGTCATTGGTTTGAAATGTCCGATAGCTTTTTTAGGCTCGGATATGGATGGCCCACTCGGGAGGAGCTTGAAGGAGGCATGAAAGCAATCTCTGCTGCACTGCGGGACGAGTAGGACAAATGATTCGAATGTTGAGTGACAGTAAACCTAGAATAAAGAATTGGAAATTGTATTGCTTATCATTATTCGCTTTGAGCTATCTGATAGACTTTTGAGGTCCGACTACAAAATGCCTCGGAGGGGTAGATGGCGTAATGGGAAAATATCTCAGCGGCGCGATGCTGCATATGCAGATAAGCCAGAATAGTCATAACGACCCATAATATTCTCAAACGCTCCAGTAATGCGTCACTGCTGCATCAAAGCCAAGGTCAACTTGCATGCTCCCTACCGCCGAAACTGGGCATTATCGCCACCATGGAGAGGGGGTTAGACAACGCCACGGGGTATATAATTCCAGCCCTACCAACTATTTCACGTTGGTCCGATCTCTTCTGTCCCTGATCAAACCAAAGACAACCGATCAAAATGATTCTTGAGTACTTGAGATCCAACTATTGGTGGGTTGCGGCTCTGGCCATTATTACTTGGTACATCACCTCTTCTATCACAGCATGGTATCGTCTACGTCATATCCCAGGGCCTTTCCTAGCCAAGTTTTCATATCTATGGCTTGCCCGACTAGCACTAAGTGGCAAACAATATGAGGCTCATCTTGAGCTCAACAAGAAATATGGTCCTATGGTTAGGGTCGGGCCTTACGAGGTCTTGACAGATGATCTGGAGCTACTGCGAAAGATCAACGGTACAAGGAGCTTGTACGCCAAAGGAGCATCCTACAGTGGTTCCCGATTGAATCCCTGGCATGAGTCACTTTTCATGATGAGGGACCCCATAGCCCACGATAAACTGAAAGCAAAGCTTATATATGGTTACAGTGGTAAAGAGACGATGGGCCCAGAAGCTGCTATTGACGAGCAGATCATGAATCTTATCCGTCTCATACAGGATAAATATACATCTACACCTAGAGAGTTCCGTCCGCTTCTATGGTCCAAGACGGCAGGCCTCTTTACTTTGGATGTTATTTCCCGCCTTGCCCTAGGCCAGGCATTTGGCTGTTTGAAGAGAGATGAGGACATGCACTCTTTCTTCGACACCTTGAAAGATTATCTGCCCATTATTTCATTGACAACAGATGTTCCTTGGCTTCGGAATATTGTTTTCTCTCCTCTATTTCTCTGGCTGTTCGGTCCGAGTATCAAAGACAAAAAAGGAATAGGGAAGATGATGGGCCTCACCAACCAGGTCGTTGAGGAGTTCTACCACGGTGATGGTGAAGTCAAACGGGACATGCTTGTAGGTCCCCATTATCTACCACTTACGGGGTTCGAGAGCTTTACTGATACTTCTGGAAGAGTTCATTTAAGAGACACGGGTTGACTCAAGACGAATGCGAGATTGAGTCAATATTCATGTTTGTCGCAGGATCAGATACTACGGCATCTGTCATCAGAGCAGGCATGCTTCACATTCTTGCGACGCCTCTCGTCTATTCTCGCTTGAAGCAAGAAATCGCAAACACTATCCGTGAAGGATGGGCTTCGAAACCAATCAGCAATACGGAGTCCCTTTTCCAACCATATATACAAGTAGGTAGCATAAATTATTCACTGAAGCGTGACTTATTGTAAACAGGCTGTTGTATACGAATGTCTTCGAATCCGATCTGTCTCGACCAACATGAGTTTCAAAGAGGTTCCAGCTGGTGGTGAAATCTATAACGGAAGAGTTCTCCCTGCAGGCACCAACATAGGAATCAACTTCTCGGGACTTCTCCGCTCGGAGACCTTGTTTGGCAATGATGCTCATATCTTCAGACCAGAAAGATTCACCGAGGTTGATGACAAGACAAGTGCTAAGATGAAGCGAGACGTTGAAGTGACATTTGGGCTTGGGAGATGGAGTTGCTTGGGAAAACCAATCGCGTTGATGGAGCTAAACAAGATCTTCTTTGAGGTATGGATTGAGCTGATACAGTTGAGATGTGTGTATGCTAACGAGAACTCTAGCTCTTTCGCCACTTCGACTTTCAACTGGCTGAGCCACACAAGGCAATGCAGTTCGACTCCTACATGTTGTTTCGTGATGAAGGCTTGGTTCTCAGGGTCACTGAATCAGACCTCAAAGATTTGAAGTCAACACGAGAAGATGTATAGTTAGAGAGCAAAATAAAGACTTTTATGCTAGTGATCTCTTTAACGATTTTTTAAGACAGTGCAGCTAAGATGATATGTATAAAAAGGCCGCAGTTCCCGAAGTGGACGTAAATATATCCAATGTTAAACAAACTGACCAGCCACGATGAGCCTATCAGTCCCACTGAGCTTCCAGAACCTTCGACTCGGGCTCCCACTGATTTATGCTGGGATCGTCGGGATACCCGACGTATTGGACGAAATATTCCGTCTCCGTACCCTGTCCATTCTTTCTGCGCCCGTGGGCATAAAGGATTCGCAGGGGATAGGCCTCCACGCCTTGCGCGTCTCTACCGCCAACCTTTTTCCAGTAGGCGAGGAGCTTTGCCTCATCGCGCTCGTGAAAAAATCTTTCGTTAACCCAACCCTCCCATCTGGCCCTGGACTTTGAGCCCCTGATATACAAAGCCACGAAAGGGCCGTCCTTGTCGCCGATTGTGTCGACCTTGTGCTTGAGAATTAAAAAGCTGGGGTGCATATCGTCCATTGCTGTGGTATGTTAGAGTCCAGGTGCAATAGAATAGAGGGATGTTACTTACGGCTGGGGACTACAGCCCAAGAATCAGGAGTGGAAGCTGGAGAAGGCATTTCTGACAGGTAGGAGTGAGTAAGTTGATTGTTGTTGTTGTATTATACAGCTCTCGTGGGAGATGTTTGTGAATAAAAGGTCAGACTGGTAGGAATGTTGGGAAGGATAAACTTGGTCAGGAAGAGAGGACAAGAGGGGTTTTTATAGGCAGTATCATTGAGCTTGACCTTTAACTTTGGACCAACTTCCACCGCACAGAACAATAATGTTGAGGTAACTTTGAGATGTTGTGAGAGTCATCTTCTAGGTTTCGATTCTATCAGCTAGATGCTGCAGTAATTGGTTGGATTTGGTAGTATATTGTTTAAGCTCTCATTTACAGTTCAGACATGTTGGTCAGAGCTTATATTACTACATTAAATGTCACCATTCTGTACAGGTTAAAAGTTAAATCTTAGGCAGCCTATATATAGTTTTGTAATTATTACAGTCCAGGTAGCGTATCGAAGTTATAATTCTGAACCCTTTCTTCTGATTGGTGATCTATATCATTGACATAACAGACCTGCATTCGGATTTGACGGATAACATTCTCCGTTGTCGATCAATTTGTCAGACACTCCTGGTGGAATCTCCAGGTTGTGACAATAGGTTAGCTAGCCTTGTAAATCAGTTATAAACTGAATATAGCTAAAATCTTCTAAAAGCGCCCAACCTTCTTGGGAAGAGAAGCTCAGTCTTCCTGACAAAAGTCAATATGGGAAGTTTTTGAACGGCTTGGATCCATGGACTGTATTGGCAGCCCTGCAAACAAACTCCGAGAAAGCTGGCCTTTGACCTGTATTCCTGACGACACCTTTGATTTGCCAAAGCTCATAACTTGCTTTGATGGAAACATAACAAGATAGAGAGTTCTCCAGTTGTTTCTTTCGACGATAATGGACATTTGGTTTTGTCTTGTTATAGCCAATCACCCAAGCACCACGGTGGATCTTGGTTGGTTGACCTCCGTTTTCACGTCGTGATTTGGGCACCTTGCGCGGTGTTTGATGTACTGCCCTACTACCCTCCTGATTGAATTGATACTGAAATTGACGTGGGAAGCGTCATTATCGCGAGAATTCTGTCCCGATGGGCGTGCAAGGGAATATATTGTATTGGTTCTCAATGCAACTGATTTGCACCTGAAAGACACGTGGTCAGAAGTTTCCGAAACAGACACAGTACCATGACTACATCAAGTTACGCCTCTTGTTCACGAGCCTCTTTTTAAGCATGGATTGGAGATTGCATGACCAATACCCACGAATATAAGGTTCGGCAAGTGTCACAGCCCCTTGCCTCGGTCCCGGGAATTCTGGAACGCAGTCTCGGGAGCATTTTAATTCCGAATCGGCATTTATCACCGTTTGTTTTACTAAGGAACCGCGCGTCTTTTGATAATTCACATCTCAGTGTATGTCGTTTGTAATATACTACCGATCTCGATCAGCATATTTACCCCGCTGGCACGTAGGTATATGAACGGTCTCCATACCCAGAATGATTTCGAATACCATCACTATCTCTCTTCTTAACTCTTTCTAGATCGACAGACATACCCCATTTCCAAAAGGCAAAGCACCAAAACAAGAAAACGAAACCATGGCTATCATCGCTGTTGCTGGAGGGGCCGGAAAGGTCGGCCGTGCAATTGTTGAGGCAATTGTCGAAAAGGGCGAGCATACCGTGCTGGTCCTAGCCCGTGAGGTAACTATCTCACAACGCAAGACTTGGCAAGAAGACATCTCACACATCTTCCAGGTTAAAGATGTACAAGGAGCCCAGGTGATTGCCGTGGACTACACCGACGTGGATAAGCTTGCAGCCACGCTCGAGACTAACAGCATTGATACTGTTATATCCACCATTAACGCTCTGGACGACGTCTCGGCTGAGCTGAACTTGATCAAAGCAGCTGAGAAATCAGCACCTACCAAACGATTCATCCCTAGTATTTGGGGCATCAAGTACACTCAAGAGTTAGTCCTGCTGTGCTCGTGAAATTTCGGAATAACAAAACTAAACTAAACTGCGTGGACAGTATGGTCGCTTATTTCCCCATCGCTCAGGCTAAGCTCAACCTCATTGCTGCATTGGAAGCAGCCTCGAGCCTCGAGTACACCGCCGTGTACAACGGCTACTTTGCTGACTACTGGGTGCTCCCCAAGGTTAAGTCTTACCAAAGCCCTGTCGTCCTGGTAGTCGACATTGCAAACAACTTTGCCGCTGTTCCTGGATCTGGCGACGAGCTCGTAACCTTTACGCACACCTTTGACGTCGCAGCCTTTATCGCGGCCCTCGTTGGTGCGTCCAAGTGGGACAAGGAGTCGTACATCATTGGCGACAAGGTCTCGTGGAATCAATTCGTGCAGTACGCCGAGGAGGCCAAGAGTGTCAAGTTCAACGTCAAATATGACTCGATCGAGGACCTCAAGGCTGGTAAAATCACGGAGCTGCCATCTCACCCTCACATGTATCCCTTCTTCCCTAAACCGATGCTGCAGGGCTTTTTTGCCGCCTTTGGTCGCATGTTTGTTGAAGGAGCGTTTGACCTCAAGCCCAAGCGTACACTCAATGAGCAATTCCCTGAGGTCAAGGCACGAAAGATCAAGGACCTTCTCTTTGAAGCTTGGGGACAGTAATTTATTAGCCCAGCCTAGACTAGACTGTTGGGGCTGAGCAATCAACAAGCAGCAGGTGGAGCTAGCTTTATGGAGAAACAAGGATCCTTGTCCGTGATTACTAAGAGATGGGATTGTTGATCGGATGTAATTTGATTCCGATGCTGACTTTTTACCACAATGATAAACTTTTGCATTACCTTTAACAACAAACATCAAAACCTTGACTTTTCCTTGTATAACACTCCCTATCAATTATCTAAACCTTCGAACACGAGGAGCGGAATGGAACCCCAGGAACCGGCATGCGTTGGTGATGGAACAAGTAGACGAATTGGGAATGTAAGCCCCCCACAATCTGACGTCTTACCCTGCAGGCCTAAGTCCAGTAGGCTTGTGTCCCTTGTAAAAGCAGCAAGGTACGGTGTGACGGCAAACTACCAAGCTGTCAGAGATGCTTAGAGCGGAGGAAAACATGCCACTACGGGGAGAGAAAAACGAGAGGGCGTGGCAAAAGGTTCGTCCCTGTCATCGCCTGGAATACTTATTGTTGACATTGTGTAGCAAGCAGTACATTGAAACTCTAGAGCAACGCTTGAAGAATGTCGAAGTGGCATTGCAAGCCTCACCTATAGCTAATGAAGAGTCAAGTCCGACTTCTGCAGAGTCAAGACAGTCCCATGATACCTCCAACAACCATTCGACATCAAGTGCCACTCGAGCTCAACCTCTACCGTCAAGATGGTCGGAAGACATCACAAGAAACATAATCCATGCTCAGAAAAATAACAGCAACATCGAACGAACTGTCTTCGCCCCACTTCCTCCAAAAGAGCACATTATACACTTCATATCGAGCGCCTTACACGACATGTATGAAGCACAGTGGCTCTTCAGCACTGAGCATGTTCTGCAGCTTATCAATGACCAGTATTCGGCCGGGTCATCAGACAGTCATCACAATCCCGCTCGGTGGGCAACCCTGAACGCTCTAATTGCCACGGGCGTTCACTGGAAGGCCGACAACAATGCGATACAGGAATTGTTCCCCATTTCGTGGGCGTGGTTCAAAAATGCGTTTGCTATTTTTCCAGAGATTACCATGAACGGTGACGGTATCGACTCCTGTCAGGCCATGATTGCTATGGCCCTATTCATGAAGGGAACTGCTGACGCCCGGGCATACACCGCCCTGCTTTCCGCGAGTGCGCATGCTATCAACTGTATTGGCCTGCATTCTGAAGATCTTTGTGAATCGAGTGACTTGGTCGATATAGAAATGCGTAAACGGTCCTTTTGGACTATATACGTACTCCGATGCAATGCATCGCTGAACCTTGACATTCCCGCCCCATCTGACCAAGTTCCCGTCGAGCTTCCATCACTTGGCCCCGCACCGGATACTGGTTCCAGCATACATCAATTAAGGCATATGTCAACGTTAGCAGTGATTCAGTCGAGAATAAGTCGATGTTCTTGCACATCACTCTCCAAGGCTAGTGATAAGATGATGCAAGCTCTCGCTAAACTAGACAATGACCTCGAATCATGCAGGACAGGACTGCCTACACAAATTCAGCCTACACCATCGGCCAAAGTGGACAATCTTGACATCATACAGCTCCACCTTTCCTACTACGCTTCTACTTGGAAGATCTATACGGCTCTCGCGAAGCTCTGTAATGTCCCTCTCACGTCGATCGAACGAGAACAACCAAATCTGCATCTTAGTACGCTTGTCCCCACACAGAGTGCTAGAGCCACGATTTCTTTGCTGCAAGGTCTATCCTCACAGCCATTTGCTTCTCTCTGGTACGGCGCCCATTTAATTATATAGTTCCTATGCTGATGTTTCAGGCAAATGATCTGCTACCCGATGTGTGCCGTTCTGATTCTCTTCACAGCAGTGCTTCATGGTCCTCGAGATTCACAGGCGTCTTTGAACGTCGAATGGATTGAGAAATTCGTTGTATTTCTGCAGAGCTTCCAAGACCGAGAAGGATGTGATCTGGATGGTCTTATCGGATTTTGCTCCAATCTGTACCATGTCGCATCGTTTGCACAACGCGATCCAACATATCTAGTAAGTGAAAGTAAATATGGCACAGACCTTTGGCGGCAGTATACGGTAAGTCTCAACCATACCAAAAGTCAACAAGTCGCCCTCGCTGACCTCTTAGGACTTGCGTATCCGCCTCCAAGGTTCTCAGGACCCAATGCTGCTCGCCCAGGGTCTTCTGACCAACATGCCGCTTCTAGGCGCAAAGGCAACGGCGGTATTCTCCGGCGTAGTAGCAGGAGCCAGAGTAGATGGGTTCACGCGGCTTGTGCCAAATGTACTCAAACCGAGGTCATTCAACTTCTTTGGCTACAATGAAGCTACTAATAGGCATTAGACAAGTAGCATATCAATATCAGCCATATTATATGCATCAGCCCAACTCAACGATAACGCTTGGTCTTCAACGCTATCAAGGATGACCCATATCTGTCGGATTGAATCCCACTGCCTGCTCATATTACCCAACTTATATCCAAGTACTAGCTTCCACCATCGCTCCCATACACCGCGCCGCCCTCTTATGGCATTACAGCTTGCAATGAACGCTGACCAAGTGACTGGCGCCATAGAAATGACCTGCCCATTCTTAGCCGTCGCTGACTTTAAACAGGTAGTCTCTCACTCTGCAATTGAAAGCGAATCAGATGCTTCGAAAGGCGGCGGGTCTCATTCATAGCCAGTGTGATGGTTGGTGTAATGCCGTAAGTAAATGCGTAGCAGTCGCTAGATTGAAGAATGCAACTATCAAAGGTGACTCTATCAGCCTTATGGCCCCAGGGAGACAGCGAAGGCTCAGGCGAAGTTGTTTCTGACAAAAGGGCCAAGAATGCACCGAGTTCGTTTAGTCTTCTGGAAGAATGGCTTAACAGCCTCCATTGACTTCGTAGACTGCGGAGCTGTGTGGCAGCTTGAACGTGGAAACGAAAGTCATCGCATTCACCCGACAAAACCTGCAGACTCGAGGTTAGCAGGCTTAATGCATTAAAACAGAACGCATAACGTACGCCTATGGTAACAAGGGACAGTACAGCAAGCATCAGGGCCTGGTAATTTGCAGTGGGAGGCGCTTGCGTGAGTGCAAATTGCAATAATTGGACGGAGCTGGTTCGATATCTAGTCCCGAGCTCATGGTAAATAGTGTCTTGCTTGTTGCACTGCCAACGGTGGTACGATGCGGATGACAACAAAGACTGATAGAGTGCGGTGCAAGCTGTCTCTCTGGAGGTCGTGTTTTCGTTATGGCCAAACAATCTCTCCATCGCCTTGGGGTTATAGAGGCTTCGAAATAGATTTTCGAAATGATCCACGGGAAGGAGAACTGCTGCCACGTGAGTGTAGCAATGATGAATCAAATGATCGTGTTAGCGATTACCAGATAGGTAGAATCCCCAAGAAGCCATTGGCTGTCGGTACTCTTGACATACTGCTTGGTAAATAACGCGGTTCTGATCGAAGCAGTGGTGCACCAAAGAACATCCTAGAATCTATTAATTTAGGCTGCAAATACAGCAGTAAAGCCCAGATCGCACCATTCGAGCGTTGGACTGATATCAACAATGTCATTAATCTACCGATTGGTACTTGAAGCGTATGACGTCTAATGAGACACATCCAGCCAACACATATCATTGACGTACTTGGCTGACGTAGCGCCAGGAAGATTGAGTGCTGTTTACTGAGATAATATAGCAGGTCAAATAGACCCTGTTATATCAAGACCATGATGTTGGCGCCAGTACTTGTGATATTTCATTTATCTTATCTGTATGGAACATTAGTATATTATTTAATCTGTGCTCTCAAACTCACACTATTATCTTAGTGACTCATCTGGGAGGCTCGATAAGCTTGACAGTCTGCACTTTATGTAAACCCGCATAGGGCGCAGAAGGCAGTCCGACAGCGGAGAATGCTACTCGAGAGTGAAGCCCGTCCAATAAGAGAAGCCGCATAATCATTCTGCCGACAAAATCTAGTTATGTCAGCTTTTTGAGTTATTGGTTATAAATAACCTCACTATGACTGGTCCAGCGCATGGCGAAGTCGTGTTACACCTTATTTTGCAAATACAGTCAGAAGCTCAAAAATGTCTGCGGAAAAACAACGTGCGGCCTCACTGCGAGATGCGGAGAAAAAAGCCGTCGAGCTTTTCAACGAGATTGAGAAAACCCTTATTCGTCCTGGCATCAGCGAGAAAGAGCTGAACAATGAAATCCATGCTCTCGGCGTTGAACGTCACGGTGTGAGGACTCATTGGCATAAACGAGTGATTCGCAGTGGACCCAATACACTGAGACCATTCGAAGGAAACCCACCCGACAGGATCATTCAAGAAGATGATATCCTCGTCGTCGACCTTGGGCCTGTCTTTGAAGAGTGGGAGGCTGACTTTGGCCGCACCTTTGTTCTGGGAAACGACCCGAACAAGATCAAACTCAGGGACGCCCTCCAGCCAATCTGGATCGACGTCAAAGCCAAGTACTGGGAGAATCCAGACATGACGGGAGAAGAACTGTACAGTATTGCCAAGGAGGCTGCTGAGAAGGAGGGCTTTGAGTTTGGTGCACCGATTGCGGGACACATTGTCGGGTCTTTTCCGCATGAACGCATTCCTAAAGACAAGATCACCCTTTACATTGCTGAAGGCAGTAACAAGTCTATGAATACTGTTGGGAAGGATGGGAACAAGAGGCACTGGATTCTTGAGATCCATTTACATAACAAGGAGCTTGGATTTGGTGGGTTCTACGAGCAATTACTCACAGCCTAATGCCTCGTTATATTACCATTTCTATCAACTGTAGCAGACTTCAAGAAATTAATATTACGTCATATAACTATGGATGAGAAACACAAGTCTCGTTAACATGTAAGCTGGTGATACTCTGCATACTAAAGGTGTATGAATTAAATGTCAATGGATACTCTACTAGATTTGTGCGTTGCATTGCTAGCTAGTACTCTGATCAGGGATCTCAATTATATGCGACCTAAGGCGATGTTCGAGCATAGGGTTCGTGTGAGCGAGCAGCCTCCGTCAAGTATTCCTAGTTCAACGATATAGCACTTCAGGTCTTAGTTCAGAAGTCCTTCAATCCACGAGTCAAACTCTCCAGGTTCCGCCGATGCTGGTTTGGAATCTTGTGTAGATTCAATGTTGTAGCTACCGATCAAAATGGATATGATGTCGCCGTGGGAAAGCTCTGTACTATTATCTTCATTCTAAACAATCTTTCAATAACCAGGACTATTTTACTGGTGTCAGCTTTTATTCTGTAGTAAATTACAAATTACGTATTACATACGAGAAACCATAGCATGGAAAGTAGTTCAGGGTATCTACATCTCTTTTGCTTATATATACGTTATACTTAAGGAAAGGCCAACGACTCAGGGAGTAACTAATTAACCTTCCGGTTACGGGACCCTTTATAACTTCCGACCCGACTTACCTCGTGTAATAGATGTAACCCAGCATTATACAAACTGCCATTATGTGTGGAGATAATAAGTACAGCAACTGGTGTCGGCACCGACTCGGCAACAACCCAGCCTGGTTAGACCCACCAACAGAACCCTTGTTAATTGGCTGTAGTCTATGGCAGCAAAGACTACTTAAACTATTCATGCCTCAGAATAAATTTCTACTTCGATTCTCTTCAGAATAAGAAAAGGAAATTTAAATCGTTTTAAGGAAATGGCAAGCCCTGAATCAACTAAGCCTTTGAAAATTGGCGGTGAAGGGTTGAGTGGACAGGATGCGCCAACGAGTCTACTGCAAAAACCCAAACCCGGTTCAGAGGAAACACATACTGCAAAGCCGAACAATGACCTGGAAGCAGGGGCTCGACCTGACCCTCTGGACATTCCGTATACAATATACACTCATTGGGAGAAGGTGGGTATCGTCTTACTCGTTTCATTCTTGGCCATGATCTCTCCTCTGTCCAGCACAGTCTTCCTCCCTGCCAATACTTCCATTGCTCGAGACTTGAACGTCTCCATCTCCCTTTTAAACTTAACGATAACAGCATATCTGGTAAGTCCCTGATCCGTCGTACACATATGCGAGTTTTGCATCTAACTTACGGCAGATCTTCCAAGGACTTGCACCTTCAGTTATCGGAAACCTTTCAGATTCATATGGACGGAGACCAGCATACATGATTTGCTGTATCATTTACCTTGGTGCCAGCACCGGTCTAGCATTGCAGGATAGCTATGCTGCTTTACTTGTTCTGCGCTGCCTACAGAGCTGCGGGAGCAGTGCTACTATTGCACTTGCAAGTGGGACTGCTTCAGATATAATCGTCCGTGCCGAGCGTGGAAAATATTTAGGCTATTCTGCCATGGGAGTAACACTTGGTCCTGCTCTTGGCCCTGTTATAGGTGGCCTACTCGATGAGTATCTTGGTTGGAGATCCATCTTCTGGTTTCTGACGATTCTCTCTGGTGTACTATTTTTCATCATATTCATCTTTCTCCCAGAGACTTGCCGAACTGTCGTCGGCAATGGTAGCATCACTCCACCATGGTGGAATATGTCACTCATCGGATATCTAAGGCAACGGAGCCCAGTAATTGCCAAGCCAGTTACCGAAAAGCCTCACGAAAAACGACTCAACCCAATCGCGTCCCTCAAGATCGTCTTTAACAAGGAAACCGGCATCATCCTTCTCTTTAGTTCTCTCATGTATGGCGGATACTATGTAGTCCTGGCTACACTTTCCACCCAACTAGCTTCCCGTTACCACTACTCATCAGTTGTAGTGGGGTTGTGCTTTCTTCCTATAGGAATTGGAAGCATGTGTTACCGGTATACGGGTGGCTTCCTGATGGACTGGAACTTCCGTCGATATGCCAAGAGAGAAGGCATAGAGCTTGTCAAGAACCGTCAACAAGACCTCAGGGTGCTACCTATCGAAAGGATGAGGATAGAAATATCTTTGCCATTGGTATACATGGCGTGCGCTATGATTGTTGTTTATGGATGGATCATGGACCAGAATCTGGGACTTCCTGGTATCGAGGTCTCCTTATTCTTTTTTGCTCTATTCTTTTCTGGGGCGCTCAACAATCTGAACACACTCATTGTGGATTTGAATACTGGCTCTGCAGCCACGGCTGTGGCGGCTAATAATCTTGGCAGATGCTTGGTCGGAGCCGGTGCGGCGGCTATTGCGAATCCGATGATCGATGGTATAGGCCTCGGGTGGACTTCAGTCCTTATCTCCGGCCTGTGGCTCGTCATAAGTGTTCTTCTTTGGATAGTTATGTCGAAAGGTCGAAAATGGAGGATAGAAAAGCAAAAGGGCTAAGTATATAATGATACATATTTAGTGTATAGAAACCTTGGCAAATATAGAGTATATCTGCTTTAGGCAGATTTTATAAACCTTATAGAGAGATCCAGATTAAAAGAAGATGCTCCTCGTGGCCTCACTCTAAAGACTGACTGACTCATTAAAGGCTGTGAAAGTCTATTTATCATCGACTCTATATGAGAAGCGCATAGATACCCAACTGCTTCATAGTACTACTGCAGTCCCACTGTTCATTTGGATGCTCAGCCTTATTTCCCCAACAGGCTCGTAAGATATCCCGAACAATTCCACAGTTTCCTATCATGACGGTTCCCTCAAATACTACACTGTTCAGCAATGCTTCAAAGAATGGTTGCTGGTCCGGGTCCGCTAAACAGCCCGCAACACATATAGGCCAGCTCAGTTGCCGGGGAGAGAGGGTGGGGGAGGCCATTTTGATCTCGAGAATCACTCGGCTGACAGCTCTTCTCGTGGCTGTCGATGGGATGTTATCGGAAATCTCAGCGCTGATGGCCGCGAGCTGGGCTAGGGCCGCAGCAGCAAATATGCGAGTGACTGAATCTTGCTCAGGTCGCTGCACTGACTTCGTGTGACATTGTGTTTGACTTGATGGAACTTTGGATGACAATCCTTGACATTCCATGGCGGCCATAGGAGTCGTATCCATAACGTTCTCTAGTTCATCTTCGATCCGTTGCCGTTTTATCCGAAAGACCTCAAGATCAAGACTACCTCCGTCAAGAGAGTCAGACTTCCACTCAGTCAAAACTGCAAGGTCCCCTATGGATCTCATGACTGAGTTCTGGCAACCCATTATATGTGCGAGCTGAAATGTGCAATTAGGCCCCAGCCACTCATCATATGGAAGCTTTGGCCCCTCCCGTGTGGCTACACAGGCTAGTAGATCGATCCAGAGCAGGACCGGGAGATGGAATGCCATAGCTGCAGTAGCTTTGCCTTCAAATAGAGGGGTTGGAAGATGATCTGCTGGTTGTGGAAGGGGAGGCTGATTATGCATCATGACTGCGATGGAGGACATGGCAGATAAATGCGGTTGCCAGTTTGTCGCACTTCCTCGAAGGACCTGTCATCTTTCAGCGCTCGTCCGGGTCGATTTCAAGCGGATTTACCTCAAAGCTAATGAGAGCGATACCACACGTGATGATCTCGACCAGAGTTTCATTCTCGGGATGCAATTCATTGATGTCAATAGATGAAAGAAAGTCCTGTAACTGCCCAACAGCTTTGGTATGGAACTCAAGTTCGAGATGGTGGTTGTCTGTCTCGCCCAACAGCGATCGCTGATGCAACGCTGCGAGACCCATGGACGCGCGATAGAGAGGACCATTCTTGCTCAGAAGCCAGAGAAGCCAACCTCTAGACAACCTTGATTTGTCGAAGAAAGGATACTGGTAGGGAAAGACGTGATCTAGGTAGTGCATAAGGAGACTGGCTTCGTCGAAGTGAAGGGGCTCGGCGAATGACTGTCCCGAGAGGACGCGACTTTGTAAGGATCGAGGGGTCAAGATTGGCGATGGGGCGGTTCCTGAATTGGGATTTGCTGATGAGGTGAGTAAAGATTCGTTTTGGCGACAACCAAGGACTTACTTTGAGAAGCATTACGGACTTGAGTGCCTTGCCCAGCAATGCTTGATAGATTCTGTCCTTGGCTCGTGTTCCGATTATAATCTCTAAGTTGACGTGCCTGAAGCCTTTTTTTCTGTCCAAAGTTCTTCTTTACAGCCTGCTTGATACGCTGCTTCTCTTGCTTTTCGCGTGGACCTCCGTCCATCCATGATGGAACGGGCCCATAACCATGGCACTGGATGTCCCTGCTCGTACATTGGAGACAAGCCGTTGGTGCTCCGTCGCATTTGACGTGCCTGATCTTGCATGTCCAACAGCATGCGGCTTTCATCGGCCCCGTCATTGTCGGCATCTCAGGTGAAACAGATAGGGAGCTTGCCTCCACCATCTGTATCACTGATGAAGGTCCCGAAGATGGAAGACACGTTCCGATTTTCAACTTCGGGGGAAACCATTGATCGATTGATGCTAGCAGGAGGGTTGGCGGATTCCCCGCAGTCGTTGGGGGTCGAGAATCGCCATCACCTTCCCTCTAGGGCTTAGCTTCTCCGAAGTTGGAGTTCGGAGCCAATCATGTTTTCAATAGGCCATCGTTTTCCGAAGTGACGGTCCACGCATTCTCGGAGGTCGAGACAGGTGATACTTATGTTAGTCTCGGGCAGTATGCTCGCGCCATGTAGCAGCGCAGCTTGGAAGACCGCAGCTGCATACATATAAATGATACGTTGCATCACCTTTTTTCCCCTCTTTCTCCAAGACTCCTACTCTTCAACACCATCTGTCTATCTCTTACTTCCTGATTATCTCCTCGCCGAAAATGACCAACGAACCAACCCTTAAACTGCCCGAGGCCAGCATCAGCGACCTCAAACAACTGCTCGACACTCTAGCCATCACAAGTGTTGAGCTTGTCGCACTTTATCTACATCGTATCGGCAAATATGACTGTCGAGGTCCTTGTCTCAATTCAATTAGTCTGATAAACCCAGAGGTCTTCACCGAAGCTCAAGCCTCGGATGATTACCGTGCCTCGGGAAAACCACCGCGACCTCTGGAGGGTATCCCCTTCACTGTCAAAGACAGCTACAAGGTCAAAGGCATGACTGTCGCAGCTGCATCGCCTGCCTTTGCAAAGCTCGAAGCTACCTCTGACGCTGCCATTGTTGAACTGCTTCGCAAAGCAGGCGCCGTCGTACTTGGAAAGACCAATATGCCCCCGATGGCTGACGGCGGCTGTCAGCGTGGATTGTACGGACGGTCCGAGAGCCCATATAATCAGAAGTATATGCCTACTGCTTATGCATCTGGTTCCTCTTATGGCTGCGGTGTGTCTACTGCCGCAAGCCTGGCTGCCTTTGGCTTCGCCGGAGAAGCTGTCACTTCCGGTCGCTCTCCAGCATCCAACAATGCCCTGGTCGCCTATGCACCCTCCCGCAGTGTGATTCCTCCCCGAGGATTATGGCCTTTGTATCCAACTTGCGACCAGGTTGTTCCTCACACAAGAACTATGGATGACCTATTTCAAGTTCTAAACGTTGTTGTCGCTCATGACGACGCTGCTGGCGACGCTGACTTCTGGCGCTCACAACCATATGTATCACTCCCCAGGGTTGATGAGATTCGGCCGGCAGACTATCTTACGTTGGCCAACCCAGATGCGCTTCGGAACAAACGACTGGCTGTTCCTCGATGTTTCATTGGAGTTGAAGGTGCCAAGCCAGTAAACGCATGTTCTGCTGGCGTCCGGGCGCTATGGGAGAGAGCGCGCGCAGACATCGAGAGCCTGGGTGCCACCATCATTGAGACTGATTTCCCTCTCTTTGAGAACTATACAAGACAGGACTTTCCCGGTCAGAGCATGAATGTTCCTAATCTACCAGAGGAATGGCCGGCGCTCGAGCGATGTGAGATGATCGCCTTGAGTTGGAACGGCTTCCTTCGCGACAACGGTGATAAGGATATACCAAGCTTCACATCCGGAGTCGAGCTTGACAAGATTCACCCTCACATTGCGCCAATGGACGATCCCTCTCAGCACACAGAGTCCCAGAACCAGGTCCGCTACGAGGACATGGTTACTGCGGTAAAGAACTGGGGAGACAAGAGCCTCGCTGACTTGCCTGGGTGTTGTGAGGCGCTCCAGGCCTTGGAGGCCATGCGGAAGAAGAATTTGGAGGACTGGATGGTCGAGAACAACTATGATGCTGTGGTGTTTCCGACCAATGGAGATGTTACGTTGGCTGACTCAGATGAAAGCTACGAGTCGATGGTTTCTGCACTGCGTGATGGAGTCAAGTACGCAAATGGTGGCCGATCGCTGAAGCATCTTGGTGTTCCTTGCATAACTGTTCCAATGGGTAATCTTGTTGAAGAGAAAATGCCTGTTGGACTGTCCTTCTGTGGCAGAGCGTATGATGACTCTAAGCTACTGAGCTATGCTTTTGCCTACGAAAAAGCCATTAAGCGACGGGAGCTTCCACCTTTGGCGCCGTTACTAGCTTCAGATGAGATCACTGTCACCGTTTCCAGTGCTCCGTCGCCTGCTTTCGCAACACCAGCTCTCAACATAGCATCTATAGCATCTACTAGTGAGGATTCCCCAGACTTGGATGTTCGCGTGGTAAAAGCAGCGGGAACTTGTCACTTGCCCGGATCAATTGCCTCTCCAATCAGCTTGGAAGTATTCGCCAATGGTGAGCCAACATCCACCGTTAGTTGGTCCGGAAACGATTGGGTATGGACGGCTCGCCTCACTCGGCCCAAGCGGGACGACAAGTACCCGGCTCTAGCAAAGGTTCCGAGGGATCAGTTTCTTATTGTCTTCGTTGCCAAGGCAAATAATGGACGCTCATCCGGATCTTTCACATTGCTTGACTAAGTAAAGACTATCCATAGAACTGTTTAGTAGGAACCAAGAATTTGTTTGCAATTATACCTCGAGCACCAGTCCATGATGTGTCAAATCAACTGCCATTATCTTTTAGCGATGTCTATGAAATGATTCTGTTATAATGCAAGCAACGACAACCCAGTACTAGGAAATCCACTACCCCAACTTGTCTGTAACAAATCGAAAGGTTAAACCATCTACAGGCGTATCCGAACCCATCTCTATACTGCATCGAACCACTTCGTAAACACTCGTCTCATATGCCCGCAATCGCTCCTCTTGTTCTCGAGACTCAACAAGAAGCGCCTTCCCAAAGACTAAGTTGGTGCCTCTTGGATCATCAACCAAGGCATTATATCTTCCCCAAGTCTTCAAAGTTCCACCACGAATATTGGCCACTGAGCATCGGGCCTGGAAGTCGGGACCAAATAGTCTTGATAGAACGGATGGATCACTAAGAGTCCCATAAAAGAAATACCAGACTGGATACTCGTTCTGTGAAGGTCGAGGTGATGTAGCTGGTCCAGGTCGAAACTGGGGCAGTGTTGTATCGAGACCCAACGTTGGGTACAAAGACGTCGACGAGAGATCCTTTCGTGCATAGGGATCCTTGATGATGGTTGGTGTGAAGCCTGGGTGAGGATGTTCCTTCAGCCATGCTTCAATGGCCAGCTTGTCCATCCCGTTGATCTTGAAAAAGGAACACGGTTGTCCATATAGGTTAGTGGCTGGAAGAACTTCAGTTGAGGATGGAGCCCATATGCCAGCTGCTGAAACACAGCTTGGACACTGCTGAAAGGCCCTTCGAGCTTGATCAAGAAGACAGCGTCTCGGAGCCTTCGTTTCTCTTCCATAGTCATCTCTTTACGCTGGTTGACTGTATCATGCGAGGTACGATTGTATGAATGCTCATAAGACTCGCGATCGTGTCCTTCAGCCTCCATTCGATCTCGCACAAGAGTCCAGTGATCGTCGGAAACAGTAAAATGTAAGGGGTCATTGCGGTGTTCCATGATCTTTCTCTTCGCCATGGCAGCTGAGTAGCCAAATTGCCTTTGCCACCGAGCGATAGTTGCTTCTGGTATGTTGTCGTCATCTTGAAGTGCTGATGCAGCTTGGGCCATAGCTTCCAGCTCATCGAGGATGTCCATATTTTTTGATCTTGAAGCAACGCGACTTTCTCTTTCCGAAGTGAGTAAAACGTGGTTTGGAGGTTGAAATGTTTTGTCGTGGCTGGACGTGGGCGTGAAAGGGTTTTCCTTTGTGGGAAATGGCTATTAAGTATGACGCATAGAGTTTGTTGCATAAACCCTTTTTGAGCGTGCGTTAAATATACTTTTGCAGCCAGCTTTCACTTGCTACACAATTACTCGCTGGCCATAAGCTTAAACTTTAGGTGCCTGACACGAGCATGACTCACGCCGTGACTTACTCTACGCACCATTTGGCCCACGAAACTTAGTACCTCAATCCTAGGCAACACGAAGCCTTGGGGAAGGTTAGAATACTTTAGTGTAGGTTTAGACTAAATCTTCTTGCGTTGATAAGTGTGCAAAGGATCTCAAATTTTATCCATAAACAGAATACCTACCGCTTCTGTGGTGAAATTAACAATGACCAATACGTATGTTAAACTAAATAAGGAGTTCTAAAACATATTCAGCCACAGACTAGCTTGGTCAAATCCATTACTGAAAATAGCATCATCAAGTGCGGATTCGCCCGAGTCCTCAACTGACCACAGGAATTGATCCCACTGCAATTCTGGCACCACTGGCATGGCCGTGGCAGAGTTCTGAAGGCCAGTCCCTGTATTGAGCTGTGGGCTACACAGAGTCGGCGTCACCTGCTCCTGGGGGCTCCAGTGATCAACTTGTGGACCTTGAATGGACGATTCCTGGCTGTGGGCTGTGCGATTGAGTGAAGTTTGCGCATTCCGGCGGACGCGAATCTTGCCTATGAGCGGCACATTGACTGTCATTTCGTTCATGGAGCTGCCAGCACCCTCATTCTGCTGTAGAAGGTGGTGCAGGGAGCGAATTGTATGGGCGCCACGCCGTGCGAAGTCTGAGCCCAAGACCGTGTTTGACTTCTCTTCCATAAGGAGGATGACCTGGGACACTACAGCCTCTAGGCCAGACTTGTTGATCTGAAAGCTATGTACCTCGGGGAAAGGAGAGCTATGAGAAAGGAGGAGTAATAGTATGACGGCTGTAAAGGCTTGGAGATCGAGCACGTTGAGACTGAAGAAACCTGATGGAAGTTTCCGGCGGATGAATTGATACATTTGAGCGACATTTTCGCAGGTATCAATGCACGCCAGGCGGCTGTATCCGTAGTCATGGCTTCTTTCTTGACAGTGAACAATGGGGAGATATGCTTTCATGACTGTACAGTGGTGAACAAACTGGACGATGTGATCTGGTTTTAGATCGTCGTCCGTGTTGATGGCCCACCAAGATTCGGTCGTTTCACTAACCAAAACTCGTGCTTGACGGGCAACTTCTAACGAAGCTGCGAATGAACTTGACTTCGATCCTTGCATCCCACTTGAATCATCGAGGCCATGGCCTTCAGTGGCGATGTCCATAAGCCTACTGAGGTAAACAGAAGTCTGCACGGCACCGTCCACCATGATAGGAAGGAGGCTGGCCATGTTGGAGGACCTTCTGGTGTAAGGGGGAAGATTGACGAACATACCCACTAGGCGGTCAACGGTGCACATCAGCTCCCATAACTGTGCCCTCCTGACGGTGTCTTCGTCTAGGAGACCGTTGGTGGTTTTGGATCGAGTTGATTGCACTGCCGTTGGTAAGGCCATCAGCTCGCCGAGAGCGATAAAGTGCCGGAGTTTCAACCAGGCCCCTTGAAGGTCGCCACGGCCCATCAGCCTGATCACAGTCAGACACTTGTATGCATGTATCAGGCAATTCAAGTTCTCAACAGAATTAGTAGCTGTCACTTACAGACGAACGAAGTGGAGGCCCAGCCCAAGGCCAGGGATGTTACCGACTAGCCGGTCGTTGCTGAGCACCAGAGTCTCAATGGCGTCCGATACAGCCCGCGAGAAATGCAAGCGTCTGCTAGATCCAAGGGATTGTGGTTTCATGTCCCTGCTTTCTTGTGGTATCTGCTGAGCCGTGATGGCCACAGTCAAGAGCCAAGAAGCAAGTTCAACAACGTCGACATCTGGTCGACACATGTCGTCGTATCTTGCAAGTAACGCTTGATTCGAGTCTGCCGCAGCCGGTTGTGGCAGCAGCGAAGCTAACATCTGCAGCCAATCGAAAGTGACCACCAGCATTTCTGCAGTGTCTTCCTTGGATGGAATCAATCGCTGTAACGCCGGTCGTACGCGTTCGCATAGGGAAACCATAGCCTTGGTCCGTCGTTCTGATATCTGCTCATGCTTCTGGCCAGTGTCAGAGGTGAGGATGTCGTTGTGGAAAAGCGAGCGAAAGTCGGATGACTCCTCCGCGATGAGCCCTTCTGAGTTAGTGGATTCGTCATCGGAACCATCACTGACGGGCGATTGATCGATTTGTTGCTCTAGATGAAGGATGGACTCGCCACCTAGTTTGACTTGGATGTCGTTGATAGTCTTAGTCAGTTGACTGACCTGGGACTCGAGCTGCGTGATCCGGTACCGCGAGGAGAGGCGCTGCGCCTGTCGTGTGCGAGATTTCGATACTTGAGCAAGACACGAAGTGTTACGCTCTACGCATTGTCGACAGGTCGGCGAGTCCTCTGGGATCCGAACACATCGGATCTTCCGCCTCCGACCTATGTACAAGTCAGCCCCTGAGATTCGGTTGGTACAAAGCAACATACACTCTGTGCAACTCTTAGTGCCTTTCCGGAACGAGAACGGGGGGGGTTGCTGCGCAGGCATGGCAAGCAGGAGGTCCACCTGGAAATTGGCAATAAGAATAACCCTAATAAACCGGATTGCGTAAAGAGAGAGGCACTAACTGCAATACCTTTCATATGGATGGGCAAGGCATACACGCAAAAACATACAGTAGTGAAAAGGTAATACGGAGGTTCGGAAGCATTTTTGGGCCGCGGAAAACGGACGAGATGGGCCTCCGATGGCGCTTTGCCCTTTCAAGCCATAGTCGTTATTGGATAGCCAATCACGTTTAGGCAAGGCCAACACCACGAGCCATGATCCGCGGCGGGCCCAAGCACATCTAAATAATCAAGGTCAATAACGAAATCAAGTGAGGTTCTGGCACTGTTGTGTCCAATAAGAGTCTCAAGAAGAGTGGAAAACTAGGGGGGATGAGACCGCTAATGGCATGGGCGAGTATCTCCGTGCCGTATAAATTATATAAATAAGAAGTAGACGACACTCCCGGGACAATGATCAGCAACCAACACTCATTTATACATACTAGACCCTTATCTTCCAGACTACTCTACTCGACTCAACACCATGATATCCTCACTTACGAAACGTGGCCATTTATACCCTCCAACAACCGCTGGTGCTGGTGGCATTCCCAGCAATGACATCGACACTCCCATCTGTGCCGTCTTCATCTTTCTCTACATCTGCTTTGCCGCCACCAATATGACAATTCTCCAAAAGAACCGTCGACGAAACCACAAATTCATACTCTCTGGCGTCATGTTTGGTTTCTCCATGGCACGAATCACAACTCTTGTTTTGCGCATTGCCTGGGCAAATCGAAGCCACAATGTTCGCCTTGCCATCGCAGCCAACATCCTGGTAAATGCCGGCATTTTACTCATCTACATCATCAATATCATCCTCTCTCAACGGATCCTACGCGCTAAACAACCGCGGATTGGATGGCACCCGGTTCTGCGGTTCGGCACCAAGATATTATACTGCCTAATCCCTGGAGCATTGATCATGGTCATTGTGTCGACTGTGGTGCAGCTATACTCTCCTAGTCCACAGGTTCACTCTGCCTGTCGCGATGTACTGCTGGCCGCCGTTACATTCCTCTTGGTCTTCACCTGCGTTCCCATTGTCCAGCTTGCCGCTGCAATGCTCTTGCTCCGCCATAACGATGAAGAGACATTCGGAGCGGGAAGCATGAGGGCCAAGGTATTGATTGTAACGCTTTCGACTTGTTTGTGTATTACAATTGCAGGCTTTAAAGCGGGTTCCCTCTGGAGTCCTCCAAGGCAGCTTTCCAACCCGGCCTGGTACCATTCCAAGGCATGCTTCTACGCTTTCAACTTTATGCTAGAGATCCTTATTCTCTGCGTTTTGACGTTCAGTCGCATTGACAAGCGCTTCTACATTCCCAATGGATCTACTAAGCATGGCGATTATAGCCGTACGACATTAGAAGGGTCCGAGACCATGATGGCAAACCTCGGGATGAAAGCATAGCTATAGACACTATCAGTTTTTCTTCCCTTTCTGTATACTATGTACCCAGGTCCTTCCAGAGACTATAGACTTCTGGTCTTAATATAGACTATTTAGCTTTCCTGTGTATATATTGACTTCGGATTATATTTGTCACGACTTAAATTGTGTAAAGAATTGGTGTAGGAAAACTTGTAATATGGATGCATGGGATTAGTGAACATCCCGTGCGACGGATCTCGTAGCGAGGCTTTCGGGACTCTTACTAAATCGGCGGCGGGTTGAAGTCTGTTTTGACGCCATCGCACGCTTACCAATCAAGCCGAAAGAAAACGTGGCCTGGATATACGGATCTAGCATCCACGCCTTTTTGGGACAGGGCATCAAATTGTTCTGGAGTGTCTATCAGCTGTTAGATGGTATGTGAATTAGTAAGATGATGAATCTGATAAAGCCTCCCATGGCGTGACACAGTAGTTATTAGTGAACTAGCAACAATGCTATTCTTATATAAATTCACCCTTTTTCTCTGCTTCTATCCCCAACTTCATTTAACGAATCTAAAAACGCAAACAACAATGTCTCAAAAAGCTCTTTTACTTGAGGAGGTGGGCAAGCCATTGACCTTAGGGCACAGATCAATCCCCGAGCCTGGAGAGAACCAGTTACTGGTCAAGGTCCTTGTTGCTGGCCGTAAGTACAAAGAATACGTTTTCCTACCTACGGAGAACACCCGAGACTGATTTGATTTTAGTAAACCCCCACGACCAGAGAACCCGTGACGATGGCCTGTTTATTAGCAGCATGCCGTACGTCATTGCCAGCGACATCGTCGGTGAAGTAGTGACTGTCGGAGCCGGAGAGCACTCCGCCAAGTTCACACTTGGAGAGCATGTTTTTGGACACACCTTTGCTGAAGGGGGCTTCAAAAATGACTTCAACGCTGCACAGCAGTATGCCCTCGTTGATGCGAGGTTTGTGGGCAGAGTTGCCGGGAGTGGGTTGGCTGACGACGAGGCATCGACAATTCCAGTCATCGTTCTGGCTGCATTTATTACCCTATTTGCCCCCTCGGGCCATGGAATTCCCGCTCCTTTCACACCTGAGGCCAAGTCATTTGAATACGCTAGTATTAGCCTTCTGGTCATTGGAGGTGGCTCCAACACGGGACGAGCCGTCGTTGAGCTTGCAAAGTTGGCGGGAATAGGGCAGATCCTTGTGATTGCTGGGAAACAGAATGAAGCAAGCCTCAAGGCCATCGGAGCTACTCACTTTATCGATCGAAGAGATCCCGATGTTCTGGATCAGATCCGTGCCATTACAGGAGATGAGTTGATCTACGCTGTTGATACCGTCAATGCTGGTTTGGATCAAGAGCTCGGTGTCGCGGCGCTGTCAAAAAAGAAGAAGGGAACCTTGATTACTCTTCGTCGAACGGACGGAGATTTTGATGCTGCTAGGATAGGGCCCAAGGCAGCTGGATATGAACGGCGTCTTGTGTTTGGTGTATCCCCGATCCACCCGGAGCTGACCACGAAATTCTGGGAGGAGGTTCCTCGTTGGTATAACGAAGGAAAACTCCATTCAAGTAGCTTCGAGGTTATTAAAGGTTTGGATGCGGATGCTGTGAACAAGGCACTCGATAAATATCGAGACGGAGCCGGGGTCAGAATGAATATACACCCTTGGGAATAAACAGCCGCAAACTGTCTTGAGCGACAGGGTCTGAGCATGACATAGAACATGGCACTTTTCATTTAGGAATATAGGCCCATATTTAACTACTACCATCGTATTTCCTTATCCCAGTACTCCTCACTCACAGTCAAGGGTCGCTAATCTTGAGCACCGTCTTACCATGACTTCCACCAGTGAACATGGACAAAAACGCCTTGTCGGCCTGCTCGATACCTTCAAACTGAGTATAACGGGACTTGATCTTTCCCTCCGAAACCCATTTCGGCATGGTAACCTTGAAGTTTTCAATGTTGTCAGTGTAGATGTTGTCATCCCAGAAAATGAACCCCTGAATCTTGATGCGACGGCGGAAGATCTCGGACAGGTTGGTGACACCATACTGCTCTTCAACTGGCTTGTTGTACTGAGATGCCTAGATAGTGTGAGTAAATTGACTGTGATAACTCGAGGAGTGACTTACTGTTCCACAGCTAATGATGCGGCCGAACCACTTCATGTTTTCAATGGCAGCTTGGAAATGATCACCGCCAACGTTCTCAAATACAACGTCTAGCCCATCTGGTGCAAGACGCTTGAGGGCTTTGCCAACAGGTTCCTTTCGGTAGTTGAATCCGACATCGGCACCAAGCTCATTGACCACGTAGTCGAGCTTATCGTCAGAGCTTACACTGGCAATGACCTTCATGCCTTCGATCTTGGCGAGTTGAACAACAACCTCGCCGACAGAGGATGACGCAGCATTGACCCAGATTGTTTCACCCTTGACGGGCTTGACTAGACCGTAGAAGGAGTTCCAAGCAGTCATACCAGCCAGACCAAGGGTACCAACATAGTGCTTAACATCAAGGTTGTAGTCGTTGGAGACCTTCCAAACAAGCGGTGACGCCATAGCTCTAGCATCAATAAGCTCTTTAGGGATGATGCCATACTCAGCGATGGGAAGACTACCAGCGATCAAGCTTCCCTCCTCAAAAGCATCGTTTTCTGAGCGGATGACCTTTGCGATGGAGAAGTTGGTGATGGGCTCGTTGACTTCATAGCCGGGTACGTAATCGACGTTGCCAGCTCCTCGCATACGGTCTCTCTGATGGGGGTCGAGACCAGCTGTGAGGAGCTTGATGACGAGACCGCCGGGTGGTGCGACCAGGCTCAAGGGGCGATCCTCAAAGGCGGTATGGATGCCGGGCTCTGGTAGGCTAGAGGGGGACTTCTTGAAGACCCAGGTCTTGTTTGAGACTTCACCGCCCATGATTGCGATCGCGATTACAGAAAGAAAGAAAGAAACAGGAGATGGATGGGGGAATTCTGTTGATTCTTGCTTGCGCTAATCACTGTTGGTCTTCTTATCGCGCTTTTGTTATAATGCTCAATTGTCTAGCATCCCTGTGAATCTGGGAGACATTGCCTGTAGGACTCTCAGTGGAGGATGCACTAACTTACAGCGCTGCCTCGGAGCCTTTCAGGTCTTCCGAAACCATGACCCGATATCTCGTATAGCGACCGCAAACCCGCAGCTTTAGAATTAATTTCTGCAGCTCATGCCGGAAGGATTTAATGCTCGCATTTATCTGGTTGGCAATTTAGAGCCATGTTGTACTATTATTATTCCTGCGAAATTGCAGAATAACGGAAGCTTACGCTTCAGCGGGTTAACTTACAGCTGGTAGTGGATACCTAGTCACAAACTCTTACTCCGATTGGTTATAGGTCGGTGTCTTCGGTCATCGGCGCCGGAAGTTTCTAGTGGAGCTTCGGTCCGTATGCACTTCATCTTCGGCCCTCGGGCGCATCTAGCCAAAGCCCTACCGCCCTAGATCGTGATCATGTATGTAGCTGTCCGATATGCAACTACCAGTACTTGCTGATCCGGGAGTAATCGACACTGCCGTTGGCTATGAGGTTTTCTGTGAGCTGTCCAATGTTTGAATACGCTGTTAGTTTACTAGGACTCACTTTATTCCTTATGTGTACTGTCCCGAGAGATTAACAAACATACTTGATGAGAATTACATAAGACGATGAAAGAAAGTCAGAGGTGGAGACGATAGAAGTCTGGGGACTCGCGTTGCTGTGATCTTGTTTGATAGCAAAGAAAATTAGTAGTTAAAGATCTAGGGTAAATGGAATGCGAGGAATGCATACTTATTAGGTACTTTAATAGGCCGTGATGAAGTCCTTTAATTAAAGTTCATTGGTAGTGCCTCTATATAGATAACGCCGCAATATCATAGGCGTATCCTACTCATAGCTATCTTCGATTATGCGGGATCTCGCATTATGCTACCCAATGTTGGAGTCACGTTCTTGCGAATTTTGATGCGGAAGAGGACAACACCAATCAGGGTTCGACTCAGTGCCCTTATCAGTTCTCAATTGTACAACAGACTGGTGACATCATCTAAATTCAACGGCGTGTGATTGTACATACGAATTGCCTTCGACGAACTGAAATGTATATATATAGCAACCCTTTCCGCCACTTCTTTACGTACCTGGCTGCAAAGTCCACCAAGGCTACCGCGACACTAAGATCCATACGCCTTCTGGAAAGACTGCTCGAAATCGGCAATGATGTCATCCACATGCTCAATACCAACAGAGACACGAATCATATCCTCCGTCACACCAGAAGCGAGCCTCTCATCCTCGGACAACTGTTCATGCGTAGTTGACCAAGGGTGAATAGCAAGACTCTTGGCATCACCCACGTTGGCAAGATTGGAGACGAGCTTGAGACCATCCACGACTTTGCTTCCAGCCGAAGCATCTCCCTTGACTCCGATACTTAACATAGCGCCGAATCCTCGTGTCAGATATTTCTTGGCCTGGGCATATGTTGGGTGAGACTCAGAACCGGGCCAGAGGACCCAGCTCACATTGGGGCTGGACTCAAAGTACTTGGCCAACTTCTCTGTGTTTTGCGCATGGCGTTCAGCCCGAAGACCGAGAGTCTCAATACCGAGGATGAGTTGCTGTGCGGAGAAAGGGCTGAGACAAGCGCCGATGTCGCGAAGCATCTCAACGCGGATTCGAGTGATGAAGGTAGCAGGACCGAAAGCCTCCCAGTACTTGAGGCCGTGATACGAGGGTGAAGGCTCAACCATCTCGGGGAAACGGTCCGAATGTTTGTTCCAGTTGAAGCGGCCACTGTCTACAATCACTCCACCGATGGTAGTACCATGGCCGCCAATCCACTTGGTCGCAGAATGGACAACGATGTCAGCGCCGTGCTCAATGGGACGGATATAGTAGCCACCTGCACCAAGAGTGTTGTCGACCTTTGCATAGTTAGCCCTGCTTAGCGAAATAGTAGCGGTCAACTTACAACAAGGGGAATACCATGCTCATGAGCGATCTTTGCAATACCCTCAAAGTCGGGCACGACGTAGTCAGGGTTACTCATGCTCTCGACATAAATGGCACGGGTCTGGTCGTCAATAGCAGCAGCATAGTCCTCAAGCTTGCCACTTCGCACGAATTTGGTCTTGATGCCAAACCGGGGAAGTAGCACGTTGAGCTGGTTGTATGTGCCACCGTAGAGATGCGAGCTGGCAACTATGTTATCACCGGCCTTGGCGAGAGTGGCAATGGTGAGGAACTGCGCGGCTTGACCAGAGGATGTTGCGGCAGCGGCAATACCGCCCTCTAGGGCAGCAATTCGCTTCTCGAAGACATCAACAGTAGGCTGAAAGGTGAAGTCAGTTTATGAACTCAAGGGCTATTCGGGGTGTGTGTGTTGCTTACGTTCATAAGACGACTGTAGATGTTGCCGAGCTCCTTGAGGCCGAAGAGACGGGCGCCATGCGCAGAATCATTGAAAGTGTAGCTCTGAGTGAAGGTTAGTAGCCGCGTCTGCGGAAGTTTGAGCTTGGACAGGACTAACAGATGTCGCATAGATGGGAACAGCAGTGGACCTCGTGTGAGGATCCGGTGTGTAACTGGCAAAGATCAGATTTTGACGAAAATATATCCACGGGAGCCATACCCAGCATGCAGCTGAAGGGTCTCAAAGTTCTGAAAGACTTGCTCTGCCATTTTGAATAACTTTTGTTAAAGGATGTAAAGCACAAGAAAGGGAAAGAGAAAGCCAGCTAGTGATGTCCTGGATAGAGAAGAATATCGTTTGAGATAGGTCTTTAATATGACATACATTTTCTATCCGGGTTAAAGGTACTTCCTCGGCTCAAACAGAATTTCGTATTGTCAGATCGGCCGGGATCTTCAGTCCGGCTCCGTTACCGAACGCCGCCGAGTGGAGAAATCGGACACTTCCCCATGATCCATATGCACGTCAGCTCCGGTCCGGTCCCCGCACAAGCTTCCGACGACCAATCACGTTAATCACATACTATGTTTTGATTAGAGTCATGAATACCATAGCTTGGACTTACTAGAAAATCCCAGAACATGTCCGAGAAAAGGTTCCGTTCGGTTGCTTGTTAAGTAACGTGCATATCAACAACCTCGGTTTGCAAACGAGGTCCGAGAAGCGTAGCATTTAGCAACACAGCAGCACATAGAAGAAGGACTTGTACAAGTAAGATAAGGCCCAAGGCGTGTTTATAGCTTCATTAGTGTTGCGTTGAAGCCATACCCTGCTTAGCTACCATTCTCAAAACAATCTCTATGCAGAAGATAGCAAAGCAAGCATTATCTTCTCTCTCATCTCTTGTAAAACATCCTGCCAACGCCATGGGCTCAATTTCCCACTTACCCGCCTACGGGCACAGACTTCTTCCCGTGGTAATCGACGAGATTGTACGGGACGAGCCTGATCGCGTGCTTTTCTACACTCCCCGCAATGGGCAACCCTCGCAAGGATATGACGAAGTCACTACCAAGATCTTTGCCAACTCTATCAACCGGCTTTGCGGATGGCTTGACTCTCAACTTGGATCGCCAACGGTATCTAAAACAATTGCCTACATTGGTCAGAGTAAGTTAGCTTTGCCATTCTACTGCAAACAGCTACTGATAAGCTTCAGACGACCTGAGATATTTTATCATGATGATTGCTTCCACAAAGCTGGGGCACAGAGTAAGGCTCATTAATCTACTTGCAATGTTCTTAGTATCTAACCAATTAGCTGTTACTCTCCTCACCACGCAACAGTGTCGAGGGGCACGTATCACTGATCAAACAGTCTGGTTGCGAGTTCTGGATCGCTTCATCTGGCCTGGATCACCATGGATTCCTCCAAGACCTCCAGATCCCAAGTATTGAAGCGCCCGAGCTATCCCAGCTCCTAGATCCAGCACTCACCAAACCCCATATCTACCAGAAATCCTGGAATGAAGGAAAGTCGGACGTCCTTGCACTGCTTCACACCTCAGGCTCTACTGGTCTGCCTAAGTTGGTGCCGGTCTATCTTGAAACTGCTGCGACTGTTGATGGCTTCCACTTGATGGAACCTACGAATGGAAAGAGGCCAACTGGTGTTGAGTGGACTGGCACGAGACAGTTGTGTGCCATGCCTCTCTTCCACGTAAGTATCGTCTTGTTGTATCTGAAACAGGTTCTGATGTGTGTACTTTAGGTTGCTGGAATCTGTCTCGGTCTGTACTCAGCCGTCTTCTTCAACTGGACCGTTGTTCTCCCGTCTGTAGGACCAATCATGCAGCATGTCATCGAAGACGCGCTTGACCATATCTCATTCGACTCAGCCTTTATCTCGCCTAGTGTCCTACAGGATATCTCCAAGTCTCCCCGTGTGCTCGAGAAGCTCTCGAAACTCAAGTTCATCACGTCAGCTGGAGGACCTATTCCACAGTCCGTCGGCGACTTAATTCACCCGCGTGTGCCTATCATGCAAACCATGGGCATGACGGAGGGCCAGTGGCTTGCATCCGTTGTCACACATCCTGATGAATGGGCTTACTATTACTTCCATCCACGGACAGGTGTCGAGATGCGTCCTTACTCCGAAGATCTGTCTGAGCTTGTGTTTGTCCAGAACCCCAAGCTTTCTGCTACTCAACCTGTCTTCAAGACGTTCCCCAATCTCGATATCTGGGAGACGAAGGACTTGTACTCACGACACCCAAAACATCCTGATCTCTGGAAGTATGAGATGCGACGTGATGATCTGATCATTCTCTCTAATGGCGAGAAGTTCAACCCTCTTGCTGCTGAAGGAAAGCTGATCAGTCATCCATGGATTGCTGCTGCTTACCTCACTGGCCGTGGCCGTTTCCAAACAGCTGCCCTACTATACCCTGACGAAAGCAGCCTCGAGAACTCAGACGACACCATCATCGACAACGTCTGGCCAACATTTGAGGAGGTTAACAAGGCCCTTCCAGCGTTTGCTCAGATTCATCGTGACTTTGTCAAGATCGTCCGAACTCCATTTCCTCGTACTCCAAAGGGTACCCTCGCTCGCAATGAGACAGAGAAGGCATTCACTGCCGACATCAACGCTATTTACGACAGGTCCACGCATGGGAAGCCTTCTGTTCACATCAACGGAACAACGGAAGAGGTAGTCCGTTCCGGCATTCGAGAGGCAATTGAGACTGTGTCTGGTTTGTTTGACCTAAAGGATGACGACAATATCTTCACCCGAGGCTTTGACTCACTTCATGTTATTAGACTAGCCGGACTTCTCAGTTCTGCCTTTGATCAGCCACTTGAAGTTGAAGCGGGTACTATTTATACCAACCCAACCATCTCTCAGCTTGCTCATTCGGTTTGGTCTCATCTTGAACACGGGCCGCAGGACAAGGTTCATCATAGCGAAGTTACTCGTGAGATGCTTACCAAGTACGCTCAGGCTTTCGAACCACCTCGCGAGGCGAAGGAGCACATTGTTCTCACAGGTACAACTGGGGAGATTGGGTCGTATCTGCTTGATATTCTTTGTAACAATGACAAGGTCGCCAAGGTTTGGTGCTTGAACCGCAGCGTCGATGCCTTCCAACGTCAAGTGGACTCAGCCAAGTCAAAGGGCCTTACGTCAAACTGGCAGAGCAAGGCCAAGTTTGTCCGTTACGACGTGGCCTCAGAGAATCTGGGTTTGAGCCACGATGATCTCGAAGAGATCAGGAATGAAGCCACTGCTATCATACGTAAGTCGGGCAACTTATACAGCAATTTACCAGAGGCTGACCTCGACTATAGATAACGCTTGGGAGGTCAACTTCAATCTCCCTCTCACCTCCTTCGAGCCTCAGTTTGTCGGTCTCAAGAGTCTTGTTGATATTTGCCGAGAGACTCGTCACAAGATCCGCTTCTTTTTCGTGTCGTCTATCAGCGCTGCCATGAACTGGCCATCTGACCTCTTAGGCCCGGTACCAGAAGCAACCATTCCCCGATTCGATGCGCCAATCAATGGGTATGGTTCATCTAAGCTTGTAGCGGAGCACCTCCTCACCAAGGCCGCTCGAGCTGGTGTATTGAGTCTCTCTGTTCTACGGGTTGGCCAAGTCGCTGGTCCGGTTAAGACTCTTGGCGAGGGTAGCATATGGACTCGACGAGATTGGGTTCCTGCTGCAAGTATCCTTACTCAGGTTGTCAATATATCATTAAGCTAATATCTCCTTTAGATCATCGATGCTTCCGTCTATCTGCGAGCTCTACCACAAGATCTTGGCTCTGCAAGCATTCTGGACTGGATCCCCATTGATCTCCTAACGGAAGTCATTGGGCAACTCGTGGTTCCCGTGAACCCAGTTATAGCACAAGAAAATTACTACAATCTACTCAACCCCCGGACACCCAGCTGGATAGACACTTTACCTAGGCTCAAAGCTCATCTTGAGGCTTCTTTGTCAGAAACGTTTGAGATTATTCCTCTACAAGAATGGATTGGCCGTTTGCGGGGTGCTGAGAAGACTATCGTGAAGGAAGTCAGTGAAGGATCATCTGAGACTGCGAGGAGGGCTCAGAGTGGCCTGAAGTTGTTGGCATTTTTTGAACTCCTGGCCTCTGGAAAACAAGGATCTCGGGGTCTTGAATGGTCTAAGGGAAACACGTTGGCACAGAGTTCTATTTTGGCTTGCATGGAGCCTGTCTCATCAACTTGGTTTGAAATTTGGTTGAAGCAATGGGGATATTGAGTTTACTTTTATATTAGCTATTGAGATGAATACATTGCTACCTATTGACATATCGTCTATTAAATGGTTGCATAGTACATTGGGAAATATTGATATTACATGCTTGTTTACTTGCAAATACTATTTATTAATTCTCAGTCAGCCATATCTACAATAACATAATAATATTATGAATTGGCTTGATGTGTCTTGTTGAGACGTCGTAAGTTTTAATTATCGATAAATCAATACTATTATCCAAGAAAAGCACGAAAATACAGTCATACATTATCAGATCATCATGATCGTCATATGTCAGCACTTCCAATTAGGTCGGGACCCGTTGCCGCAATCCTTCAGACTTGTTCGTCCCAAGAGTCAGCGTCCTAAAAGAAGATCTCTTCTGAGAAAAGAAGTGCTCTGATTGATAAGATGTTCAAGATAAAAATAACTTTCCGACTAGTGTCGTGATTTGTGCATTAGCTTACGGAAGTCTCCCGACTTATCCGTGTCCAGCGTGAGATCGGACGTCCGACACTGCATGACTTGACCCCACATGAGCAATTTCTCTCTCGGAGGCTAATACGGCTCCGGAAGTCAATCTGTTGAACCGGCCTCCGTCGGAGACGCTGTATATCATGATTGAGTTTCGGAAGATTTACTGCGTTGCAACCCAGTTAAACATACGATAATATGCGCTAGATGTTCATCTGTGTGTGCATTAAGATGTTGCATTCGTAAAACTTGTCATATAAACCTGAACAGTACCCATGACAGCGAGTTGAATGTTGCTTGAGTAATTTACTGACAAAACACCGTGACTCATGTCTCGTACCAATCTGCCCATCCAATCCGCCAAGATGTCTGACGCCACATCCTCCAAGCCGCAAGTCTTCTCTATCCAGGACCTCAAGCAGGCCGCATCGGACAAGATGTCCCAGATGTACAGAGGTGCGCGAGAACCCAGTCCTCCGATCTCGGCATCGTCAGCTAATGCCTGCAGACTACTACAACGGCGGGGCCATGGATAACATCACGTAAGTTACACTCAAGCGCTTCTTAAGCTTTCGGTTCCTGAAACACTTACGCGGTCTTAGTCTCGCGAGTAATGAGGCTGCGTTTGACCGGTACTTGCTTCGTCCTCGCGTTCTCCGCAATGTTTCAAACATCGATATGACTACTACCCTCTGGGGTACCAAGGCAGCGTTGCCTCTAGGTGTCTCTCCGTCGGCGATGCATCGTCTTGCGCATGCTGATGGAGAGGTTGGAACATCGAAAGCTTGTGCTGCACGCCACGTACCCATGATTCTGTCTGCTCTGTCGAATGATACCCTTGAGGATGTATCTGGACAGAGTTCGGATGGGTCGACGCCCTATGCTATTCAGGTTAGCCCGTTCAAAAATCGGCAGATCACCACCAACTTGCTCGACCGTGCCAAAGGTTAGTTTTCTTACTTGCCATTCGCTAAAGAATCTTGTTAATGAACTTGCTCCAGCTGCCGGGTACAAAGCTGTCGTATTGACAGTGGATGCTCCCATGTTTGGCAGGAGGTTGGATGATCTTCGAAATGGGTTCAGTGTCCCTCCGGGATTTAGCTTTCCCAACCTGAGTGCTCAGACCCAGTCAGGATCTGGTGGATTAGGCGGCGGTATCCCTGACCTCTCTTTTGGTATGTAGATACTCTTGGATGCGTGATCTTGCTTGCTAACAAGCTCTAGACACCGGTGCTACTTGGGAAGAGAAGATTGCATGGATGAGAAGCCAGACTGACCTTGAGATTTGGGTAAAGGGAGGTGAGTACATAAATTTCGTGAATAACAAAGACCCATACTGACCAACACGTCTAGTCACATCTCCCCTCGACGCTCAGATTGCCATTGAGCAGGGAGTTGATGGCATCATCATCTCCAACCATGGAGGCCGACAGCTTGATACAACTCCAGCAACAATCGACATACTCCGCGAGATTGCACCTATTTCCAAGGGCAAGACACGTATTGCCATCGATGGTGGCTTCAGACGTGGCTCGGATATTTTCAAGGCTGTTGCGCTCGGGGCTGACTTTGTCTTTGTCGGCAGAATCGCCATTTGGGGTCTTGCCGTAAGTTTTATAACAACTACTGCCAATTCTGAAACAAGAACTAATTGATGACTTAGTATGACGGTTCCAACGGTGTTGGTTTGGCTCTTGACCTGTTGATCAACGAGTTCAAGCTGTGTATGGGACTTGCTGGATGCAGCAAGATCAGCGATATTACCCCAGCTCATCTATCCATCTTGAACGCGAAAGGCGCTTTGGAGAGTGTTTATTAGAAGACAGGATGCAGAAAACAAGATATTTATGGATAGAATAGGAGATAGATACAGCCTCAAATACAATGGTGATTGTTGCTACACTTTGCTCAGAGTACTTGACGCCTTGCCATTTCTTCTCCGCCCCTTTTATGTAAAGAGCGCACGCTCCCGAATGAGACTATTTTATACTGGCCACTGCGTCGTGTCTCAAGCTATCCAGACTTTGCCAACAGTAAGACCGCGTGTATCATCAAGGCAGCGCCGCGAAGCTGATCCGTGATGCAAGTGCAGGGTAACATAGATCATCTTCAATACAAAGACTTTAAATACGAATACGTGGCACCGAAGTAATACAATACGGTTGGTCAGCGTGTAAGTGGCAGTATGAATAATGAGTACAAGTGGCATGACTCAATCAAAGCAGACGGTTTATGTTTTGCTTTGTTATCGCGGGAATTATGATTCTTCGATCGCTCCGCAGAGCCTCCGCTTCTGGCCAATTATGAGAGGACACACATGTCAATCAATTTTAGCTTAAAGCTTAGCTTAAAACGCCGTTACTCAATTCTCTTAGCATAGCGTCGTCAATCACCTTGAGGCCTTGACGTCAGGCCGGGACATAAAATTGTTTAGTGATCTGATCTGCCGCCGTTATCGATATCGGCTCTAAATCGTCCTGCCAAGTCAGCACCTTGATAGTCACGATGTAAACCTGGACCTTGGCACGGCAGATCATCCGCTACTGACACCTTGGCAAACACGTTGGTTCTCGCTATGCCAGTTCCTCCGAAATCGCGATCCTTTTTTCAGTGCCGACATTGACTCGGGGACAGCGCTGCTGTCATCTTTTAGTGCTGAGTCCCCCAATGCCGCTCAAACCTGGTTTACTTACATATCTAGCGTGGGATGTCGACCCTGTTGTCTTTTCGGCCGAAATGCGTCATCGGAAGGCTCGGTCCGTATGGCGCAATTGGCGACTGACTACGGGAAATGGTACTATTATTCGAATTTCCAGAACCAAACTCTGTAGAGTGGGGGGCGTGCGCATATCCCGGTATGAACCGGTAGAGTTTGGTTGCGTTGCATGCGCGGAATTAACTACCTACTTGTCCCACCTAGACCGGGACTAAGACTAGCGGGTAGAGAAGAGAGATCTGATAAAAAAGGCAAGTCGTGTTCCTAAACAGGTGTTGCCATGCCTTGCTTTTGAGCGTCAGGTCATGGCCCTTTTGGGAAGCTGAGTCTCTGCTGTGCCTTGGACATACCTCATAGCTCCACGCGTGGTGATAGGCGGCAGCTCATGTATGGCCAGTAGAGACTGTGGTCAGACCCAAGACTAATGGAAGTACGGCAGGCAAAGTCAGCAAGAAGGATTTCAGCAACTCGGATTGTTGCCGTTGAAAGATTCCTTCTCGACGCACTCACAATGAGAATCTGATAACTATGAGGGCTTTGTTTCACCCTTGCTCGGCATGTTTTGCTTACGGGAATTGGGTGTTGTGACGTATTATGACAGATCGTATTTGTCACAGGAACATGCTCATATCCCTGTTGGGGTTACGCTGCATGGTTCCTCTAATGCCCGCGGGTTTAGCAGGCTCGAATGCCGCTGGCTTCTGCTAATCCCGTTGGTCTCACATGTTCCTGGATGCCAAGCGGAGCCCACTGGCTTAATTTCCGAGCGGATTTTCGGCGAAAATACAGCGAGAGTCAAACTCCCCGTCGACGGAATTTGGAGACTGAGGTGAAGATCACATGGAGAAGTGATGACGAGAACGTGATTGAGGTCCAGTAAAGGAGGCTATGGTATAAATATATTATGTCATGACAATTGTTGAACACGATCTCTGTCATTCCCAAGAGAATATTTACTCTCCCTTTCCTCAAAGAACTTCGTACCGTTCTTCAATAATCTGAAACAGCTCTTCCGAGATCACCGACGAATCCCACACAATGCTGACACCGCGAGTCATCTCTCACCACCACCACAAAAGTCCTGGGCAACCAGGATTACGCTCCCACGGGATGAGAGGGCACGGCACAATGATCATCCACGATGACTCAGTAAGATCAGAAAATTCACCAGTTCAGTCACCAGTTCAGACACGTGAGCCAACTGAATCTTTAGACTTGTAAGTTTTACTCTATTAGAAATCTATAGCAATCTTTTTGAACAAACCCCCAGAACTTCTATAAACAGGTGTCTAAAAATCTTTAATCTGGCGCATCACTACCTTTAATGCCCGGACACATCTTATGTCGTCATGGTTCCCGTCTCTATCTTCTCCCAGCTGTATCGCCGCGTTGAGCAGAGACTGGCTATGCTGACTCCCGAATAACCCCAATTCTCCATCTTTAGTGTCTTTAGCTCTAGCAGATACTCTATAATGCTCGGGCAGGCCCATGAGCTGCTCAATTTGGTGAAGCTGATGCTCGATGAGGTGAACGAGCAGATTTCCTGATAACGTTTCATTGGGAGGAATGGGTAGACCCCCGATGTAGAGGGTCAATGGGGATGATTGATATGAGCCCATTGACGTCTTGGAGGTGCTGAGGAGGTAGTCGAACACTTTTGAGAAAATGATACCATAGATTGAAACAATTTGTATGTAGCACGAAAGAGCAATGAGCAGCTGCGTTGTGCGTAATCTCGGTGGCACTGCTGGCGTGTATGAAAATGATGAGGGCGTATGCTCAGCAGATGCGGGGGCGCGAAGTCCAGACAAGAGCCTCTCGAGCTCAGTGCAAGCTTGTGATACCTGCACTAGAGGATGGGACTCGCAGTTCTCAAAGTCTTGACCAATACCCTGATGGGCCAAGGAAAGGTTCAGGGTACCTTTCACGTCCCATGGGGACGATCTGATGGAGTAGAGCTGGGCAGACAGCTTGGAATGCAGCCTTGACAGAAGCAGCTCGACATGATCGCTTCTTATGGGTAAGGCAGAGTCCATGGAACTGGTACTCGGTAGGCTGTTGAACTGGTACGACGCTGTCGATTGGATAGTGCTGGGGTCCACTGTCTGTGCCTGTGCCTGTGCAACGCTGTGTTGGCTCGTCGACTGGGACGACGACAGGGGGGAGATGTCGACGAGTATATTGTCATTGACCATGAAATCAGAGTGTTGCATCCCAATACTGTCCAAGATGTTGTCCAGCGACAAATCATACTCAAAGTTCATCATGTTGCTCATGTCTGTGCCACCCACCGAGGGTGACGAGTCTGTGGTGTGTGACGACGAGCTGGTATCACCTTGCTCAACTACGACGGTGGGCTGCACCTGTCTTGAAGGGGGACGGCCTGTTGGACGTGCTTTGCTGGTGACACATTCAATGCCAGATTTGAGGCATCTAAGACATGCGTCTGCTGTGTGGCCTGAATCTCGGTGACATCGCAGCTTCTGTGCGCGGCAGCGATCACATGCCGAGCGCTTCCAAGGTGCTCTGTTAGAAAAGTCGCCAGCCATCTTTGGACCAAGTAAGCAGGTGGCAGTAGTGTATGGTATGTTAAAGTGGGAGCAGCAGCGAAAAAGAAAGGAAAACGTTATCCTGATGATCCTGGAAAGAACTGGATAGAGATGGGGCATGGAGTATGTATAATATGTCAAAGGAAGTGAGAGGAAGAGAGGACAACTGGTGCTTCGGCTTTATTCTATATCTGATAGAATCGACTACCAGTCAGTCAAAGGTCAGCGGCATCCCGCGTTTCTTGCAGGCGAAATCTCCCACGATGACGAAAAATCCTAGCAAATCAAACAATCCCCGTGTCCCGTGAAAGCGGAGAGAAGAGAATCCTTTAAGAAAACAGACATGACAGGATGGGACAGGACATGCAGCCACAATTGCTAGGTTCCAGCATGGGCCATAAGCTTTGGACGAGCGTGCTACGCTGTTGCAGCTGTCATGGTACGTATACGCACGCAAGTGGCACACACCCACTGGAAGCTTTGGCGAGCACGCGGGGTTGCGTAGAGTCGGCACCTGTTTAGCTTTGAACAACGTGCCCTCTGCATGCGTAATCTCAGAAACGAACGACCGTTTTTACGAACAAGGGTAAGGGCGTGAGATGTGGCGGCGTGTTATCAAGGTTACAGAGGCGTGACTTTAGAAGGATCAAAACGGCGCCTCAGCCTTACAGTCACGTCTTCTCTTTTCTTCGTTTGACACTAAAAAGAGTAAGTGAGATGAGCTACTGTAGTCTAAAAACGGGCTTGGATGCGAGTGATGTGCATGTTTCAGGCCCGGGCTTCCTCCGCCGATGCCGCCGCACTCTCTCTGGCTTTGTCTCTAGTCTAGTCTCTGCGAGAAACCATAAGCGAGAAAATTGCGGCTGCTTGTAGTCAATCGACGCTGTTGACCCACTGTAATAAGTAACCGAAATCCTTCTCAAACTGCCTGAGAATTCCAATGCCATGTTTTCGCAGTTGAAGTGGATATCCTTTGGTTTCCGCACTTTTTTGTCTGTCTCTCGCTTCAGCATGTCTTGGTGCAGTACCCGCACACTTCTCATCTGGATAGTTTGACACTTGTTGAGTCCTTTTTGACCGGTTTAGTACAGTCATATTTGTCATGCTGACTGCAAAAGGGCCCTCCCCCCACTTGTCTCAAATAAAACATCTCCAAAGAAGCGCCCCCATATAACTCGCTCGCTCGCTAAATTTGTTGCTCCGTTCACAGCTGAGCAAGGCCCGAAGCCGAAAGCTTATTCTGAGGACAAATCCTGCGTGTTCGCGGAGAAAACAAATATTCCGCGCATTGTGTCTAGTCTAGTTAGTTATGCAGGCCCTTTTTTTTTTCGATGGTTGCCGCTTATAATGCACATAAGCAGCAAATGGATCATAAGGATAAACCTGGTAATGGAATAAGTCAAGGTGGAAACTCCCCTCGGTCGGACTGCCACTGAGACTAAACTCCGCTCTCCACCGCGCAGGTCAAGTCCACGTCTGTTAATGATCCGCACAAACGAGTCGGATTTCCCCAGATCATGTCCGCTGGCATCTGTCGCATCCACTCGTAACCGCTGAGGTTCTTCAAAGGTTCTTCACAACGCGGCCGCCCTTAGGTTAACTCCAGCACCTGAGGCTTAATCTCCAGCCAGCAAGGATCACCGACAAATGACCTCACTGAACAAAGTTACGTGCATCTCTCCCTAAAGTCTAGACAGACTAGACTCACGAGCCCGCGACTCGCCTAGATCCCTGCCCATCATAGCATGTAACCCTGTTGGGATACAGGGGATAAGGACTTGTACCGGACGGCTGCGGCCCGTAAGTCGCTAGTCAATAGCCCACGGCGCACTAAACACTTGCCGGCCTAGCCGGAGCCCCTGGAGCTGCTTATGAGCGCCGCATTCCTAACCTTTTGGGGTGACTGCACCAAGGGTCATCCGATACGCTACTGCAGATGAACACAAACAGGGTAGATTCTTTTGCGTTGATGACAGGGAGAGACACCGACACTGAGTTTCTTTTGAATAATTATTACATGTTGGCTGTTTCCGACCTATCTGTTTATCGCAGCATTAAACGTGTATATTTGCTGTATAGAATCAGTAGCATGAACAGAAAATGAGACATCACATACAGTATCTACTTTCAGCTTGCTTCGTCAAGGCAATTGACTAAGCTCGCCTTTTGATTTCATAGGGAAATCGCTGCTAAGCTGTTTATAGTCTTTCAGTTAATGGTCTTCAAAAGACAACTCGGTTAATTTCCGAAGAGCAACAGCGTTCATACAGTGTAAATTACAAGGATTGAGGACAGGCACTGAGACCTATTGATATTATGATATATTGTCTTAATCAACTTGATTTGATTTTCGTATAGGAGCAACCTAAGTAAGAACTTTGGTAAGATAACGTATGCTTTTCATTTGACTAATTGCACCTATAGGATAACTTTATATCTGTCTTAGAGTTTGGTGTCTACTGTTGTCCTAGTCTCCCTCGATGTCAACGTCCAAGTTCAAGTCTGCAAACCACTTATACCCTCGAAACCTCTATCACTTTGATATCCCGACCTCGACCTGTAGCTCTATCGGGACACTGTGACTGCGCGGACACTCCATGGAAGAAGAGACGGAAGACTCACATTCACAAACGAGCGTGCCGTGATGCCGTGTCGTCCTGGCTCCTTGATAGCAATTGAATCACATTACTCAGACTTGCAGTCATGAACACGGGAATATGAAGACGGGCTTTTGACATAGCAATTCTTAACCATCATAGCATCACCATAATTCCTATCCTCAAGTCAGGTGAGGTTGTTGTATGCTCAGTTCGTGAGACATGATTGGCGCCTTCAGTCGACTGTATCTGTCAAACTAATGCACGAAAGTTATGCATTTCAGATATGTCGTGTACCCCAAAATGCATTGGACTTGACTCATGCTCAAACTCTAACATTGCGACTGTTGTCTCTGCAGAGGAGGAAACCCGTTGGTCCGTGAACAGCCTCAATCAGAACTCAATCTGTACGGGAGTCTGTGCGCTAGCGGGATACTGGTACGTGGCTTTCGTGGGTACGGTATGACGGCGTCAAGATACAAGTGCCGGCATAGAGTTGTTCCAAATGAGGCTTCTACCTACTCCGATGAGGCTTGACCCTCACCGCTAGAGGGCTCCTGCGGCAAGTTCTTGATTCCTTATTGGTTCTGATTAGTATGCCTGTCCTAGTCGTCGTGACTCCCGGGGCGTAGATCATCCGACTAAGATCTCCAAGCCTCGGCAGTCCTTGGAGATGTTGAGTAATTACGACGCGGGATCGTCGGGATAAATGCAACTGAGCTAGTCCTTGTTACTTCGGCCTACGCAGTTACCGAACCCCTATACCCTGTCGGGCCGACTCCGCCATTGACAAAGCATCCAACAGATCAGATAATCAAGCAAATCAGAAGAAAACAATACAAGTTCGAGACCTCCTTGGCATAACGCATCTCGGGGATCATATGTGGAACTTGTGTTAAGCGAATTGAGCAAACAGATCATTTACAGGCATTTGTTTGCTATGTTTCAGTAATAACCCACATGCCCCAGTTATTCAAAGGGCCTTCAGTATCCGCCGTTGACTCTCTTGTCCGGAGATCTTTCCTAAATAGTAGTTGGGACTAGGCCAAGACCGAGACTGAGGATTCTTTGTTGGACCCTGCAGATGCCAGAAACAGAACCTGAAGTTATACACAGACGTGACCAAAGGCTTGGCTTAAAGCAATGCAAATCCATCACCGAGAAAGCTGTACCAAGAAACGTATACAAACTAACTATGCTTTGACAGACTAAATTGGCGGTTGCTGGGATGCTATTAGCGCCTAGCAACGTTTCTTATTGATCCTTTGCGCACAGAGGTTCATGTCAAAATCTGGGGAAGCACATCTCCATATTTCCATCACAGCTTTGATCATTCTTGTGCTGGTGAGTCCCAAAGCGGTAGAATTGAGGGCAAGAGCAGCCCCATGTGGCTGACCAGAACTGGAAGGTCGTGATACTATCATTAGCACAAGGCAATAGCGCTAATCATGCACGGCCGCCGTTTCGTCACCTGTTGTTCAATTTAGAGTTTGGGACATGTTAAAGATTCTCCGGCGATTTAGTCATGTAGATACCACGGAATTTCCTCTTCTCCTTGTTCTCATGACTCGCGATCACTCTCCTGTATATCTGATACATGACCGAATGGTGTAGCTCCCCACTAAACCACCAGCGTGGACTCACGATGTGGTCGCTCAGACGGCGATATGACTATTCCCAGCTGAAAGCTTAGCCTTATGCTCTGCGTAGGTGGGGTCAAGCGTGAGCCTGGTCTCTGGAGAGCCTGATTATTGTCACATTGAGATGTGATAACTGATCCAAGGCTACCAGGACACAAACTTGAAATATTATGAGTCAAGGACTTACCATAGGCTCATGAACGGGTTGGAAGGCATGAGACACATGCTTACAAGAGTATTAGTATTAATCTAGGCTCATGGAATCCACTTTCACTTTTGTATCTCCGAGTTGTTATCAGCACAGAGTCCATGTAACTCGTCATACGACGAGCGAGATAATAGTAACGGCTTAGGATTCCTAATGGGTTAAACTGGCATCGCCACGTTTCATCGAAAGGGCCACGCAAAGTCAGTTGCTGTGACTGATACCGACAAAGTTATTAATGGATCTCTTTGACAGTTTAGGCAGGGAAGCCATGGAAGGGTGATATTCGAAGTTTGAGGGTTATTGAGTAAGATTTACAATATGGCATAGCAAATTAAGCGGACTAGAGATGCAAATTAAATACATTCGTCTATTTTCTGCAAGTGCACTTTTGCATAAATATTCTTCTCGCGCCTCAACATTATGAATATGGTTGAAGGTTCATTGTGGATAATAAAGGACAAATAAATATAATTATTACTATGAATATAACGATCTCTATCGATTGTATTTCTATCAGGTCTAAAGAAAAGAACAGGCAACAACGTGTCTTGAAATGTCTAAACTGGGATTACCTCCCTAATAACCCACAAGTTACTCAATTTGACTGCTTTTCACTATTCTCGTCATCGTTCCCCAAAAGCCTAGTTTATTAAACAGAGCGAGTGTAGCTCAGGGATCGACGATGGCCGTGGCTATGAGCGGCTGACACGTGGCTGTTGTGCGTTCTGGCCCTCCACATCTCCTCAGCCTCGTTCATAGCGTCATCCTCTGTGACAGTGACGTGAAGAGACCGCATCTTTTGGAGGACGTTGGCAGCCTCTGCTGCGTACTCGCACTTCATGCGGATCTGGCGTCCGTATTTGTAGAATAGGAAGGGAAAGGGAACACAGGCCAGGGCGAGGAAAGCTGGGATGGAACTAGCCCACTGGACTCCAAGTCCATCGTACATTTGTCTTGTAAACAGAGGAAATGCGGCACCAAAGAGTGATCGCAGTGCAGAATTGGCCGCCATGATGGACGCAGCAAAGATGACGTCTAGATTTGGTTAGCGAGACTCACAAGGTGCGTGAAAAGGAACTTACAGGAGTCAATGAGATAGTTCAGGAGGGCCATGAAGACAAGTACGAGACCCCAGGCAAAGAACACGGTACCGATAATGGGGACGATCCAATGGACACTAGGGAAGGTTGTCCAAGCGAACCAAAATAAACCGATGGGGATGAGAAGAGAACCCATGATGGCTGGGGGCAGCCTATCTTCAGGCTCCATCGGTGCACCTCTCCTCTGAGCAGCGCGAGCGTAGCGCTTGTCTTCAAAAATGAAGCTGACGATACATAGAATAACACCAATGACAATGCCAGTGAAGGCAAGGCCGCCGATACCTTGGCTCCATCCTCGCCCCTGCTGAAACACGATAGGAAAAGCGGCAAAACACATATACATGGTGCCGTAGATGATGGAGATATAGATGGAGGTGATGAAGACGATAGGCTCCTTGAACAGCAGCAGCCAAGGTCTGGTCAAGGCGTTCTTGAGCTGGTGGACAGCCGAGCTTGGTGGCTTGTCTGCGTCGAGAGTAGAGATGTACACTTTACCCGTGAGCTTGGACATGTGTTGGGCGCGCTTGCGCAGAATGTACGGTGCGTATGTCTCTGGGATGAAGACGGTGCAGAGAATCCAGGTGACGCCAGTAAAGGCGGCCATGAGCCCGTGGAGCCAACGCCAACCGGCAGTCTCACCAAGGAAGCCACCTGCAATAGGACCTGTGCTTTGTTAGCTGCTTGTCGGATCAAGATAAAGGATGTGAACTTACCGATGGCGGGACCAAGGAAAGGGGCTCCCGAGAACATACACATAGCCAGGCCACGCTCCGACTTGTCAAACATATCCGCAATCAACGCCGGAGCATTCGAAAGAGGCGCAGAGCCAATAGACCCGGTCAAGAAACGCAAAACCAACAAAGAAGCAATGGAACCTGCTCCGGCTGCCCCAGCGCTAAACGCCGTCGCAACCATGAAGGTGAAGAAAAAGACCTTTTTGCGCCCGTAAAGCTCCGACAAGGGCGCCCAGATCAACGGCCCGAACGTGAAGCCAAGCACATAGAGGGAGATTCCAAGCGTAGCGACTTCTTGAGAGATGTTAAACGCGCGGATGACTTGCTTGATACCGCCCGAAAAAGCTGAACTAGCAAATGTAGTCGCGAGACATGCCAGAGATTGGAGAAGGACAAACGCCCACTTCTTCCATCGGGGGAGCAGCTGTGCATTTTGGGAGTCGTCGGGGAGGAAGTTGATGCGATAGGGAGCCTGTGTTGTGCCTTCTCCTGGGTAGTTCTGATCGATGAAGGACTTGCTGATATGGTGCGCTTGGCTGTAGATTCGAGAGAGCCGAGGTGGTACTGTATGCTGATGCTCCTGTGTCTTTGGTTCGACGCTGGGTTCGTTGACATTGTTGTCATTGCCGATAGTGTCGTTTGCAATAGTCTCGGAGGACAGCGAGGGAGAACTGGGTTGAGGATCGATAGCCATTGTGAATGGGGACTCTTTGTGATGTTTCTGACACAATCTCACAGACGTACGATTATGGCATCGTGACACCCATCTCTTAAAGGAGCGAATATTAACTTTTGCTTTTCCCATTGTTGGTTAGGGGGGCGACACGTCCAGCGTGCAATGTTCGAATTGTCCGCGGTGTTTGGGGCGGGATTATAACCACGCTTAGAAAGCAGACTCTCGGCCGGTTTATTTCCCGGCGTCCACTCGGCGTGCTCGGAACCGCAAGTTATTCCTGCATGCGCCACTGTCGTAATCATAAGTGGATCACGGCATTATCACTTTCATACTATACTATATCACCGCCGAAAACCCCGCGGCATTTCATCCTTCTCCAACATCAGGCAAGCCCCGCACCGCCTTTCATCTCGGCATCTTACACGACAAACAAAAAATATCCACCGCATTTATTTTCGTTTATCTGATTCCCAATGCCTCTACCGTCTCGGGCCTCGTCTACGCCCAAGATTAGCAAAGCCTGTGTGCCGTGTAGAACGCGCAAGATCAAGTGCAATGCTGCTGTTGTTGGGCTTCCCTGCGGCAGCTGTGTTAGTAGAGAGTGTCCTGATGAGTGTGTTTTGTCGGCGCGGAAACGTCGGACTGTGTGAGTTTTAAGAATATCAATGAGTGAAGTTTTGTGTTGAGGTTTGGTTGCTGATGCGTGTTTTAGAAAAGGGCGTAATGCCGAAACGCCCAGGTCGCGGAAAAATATACCAGATACGAATGGTTCCGTTTTGTCGGTTAGTCACTGTCTCATCGCCTCCCTCGTATCACCTCAGTGATGCATCCTCTGTAGTTCACTGCCATTTAGCCTGTGCCATGCTGATAGTTGTATACGTCCATAGCCACGACAACAACAGCTTCCAGCAAATGTGTCAAGGCAGACAACAGATAGTTCTCATTCTGATCCTGTAGAAGAGTCTATCCATGCAAGTCACACTGGCAGTTCTTTACGGAACGACACTCCCCACTCGAGGGATCGTCGGCCGCCGGGGCAAACCCAGGCTGATCTACTGTATCTCAATATTCTGCAAGATACAGTCAATGACACATCGGCAGCTCAGACAGATGCAAGTGATCATCAGTCAAATGATGAACCAGATGACAGCTTCAACAGTCAAATACATCACTGGAATCCACCGCCTCAGCTTGACGATGTCGACAACGAGTATCTTGCCAAGAAGAAAGTATTCGAGCTTCCTCCTCCCCGATTCATGTAGGTCTATCGCACCACTGCCAATGAGGTTAGCTAATGTTGTTACAGGGACGACTTAGTCAAAGCATACTTCGACTATGTACACCCTTTCGCACCCATCCTCAACAGGACAGACTTTATCCAGAGTTATCGCTCGGGAAGCTGTTGTCTTTTCTTGCTTCATGCTGTAGCAGCAGCTGCAAGTCTCTATGTTACCCATGACGTCCTGATTGGCTGCGGCTATCCAGATCGCTCAACTGCACAGGCGTCTTTCTTCTCAAAGGCCAAGCTCTTCCATGACTTTCATTGCCAAGGAGATCCACTCTCCATGTTGCAAGGATCCATGATTCTTGGTGCCATCATCCTGGATCATCCGTCTGACCGAGACTTTCAGTATTGGTTTCACAACTCTGTCCGTCGTGCTTCAAAGATGGGCGTACAAAACGCGTGAGTTGAGATTATTTTATCGTCTCCAAACAAAGACATTGCTTACGCATTTCAGTTGCCTTCGTGACGATGGATCTCAAAAGTTGTACCGACGAATCTGGTGGGTTTTGCATGTGAGTCCTAGACCATACCTATAGATGGAGGTGCATGACTGACGCGTTGTAGAACAGGGACATCTTTCACTTCTTTATCAACACACAGAACATGCGACTGCTTGCCAATGCGCCTCCCATCAGGCCCCTCACAGAGGCCGATTGGGAGACTGAAGAGACTGAGCAATGGTCCGGCATCCTATCGCCAATCTCCCAGGCCCAGAAGGTGTCTCTCATAGCTCAATGCGAGTTAGCTCAGATCTGTGAGTTCAGCCCTCTCCGGAACCAACAAATCATCTAATATTCATCTCAGTCGGGAATGTCATGTCTGTTGTGACAAGTTCAAATCCATCTGCAGAGGAGATTCACAAGAGAATACTGCCACTCGATGCGTGGCGAACCTCACTGCCCGAAAGGATGCAGCTCATGGCATCTTTTTCAGAGGGTGAGATCTATCATCTCGAAGCTCTGACCACCAGCTATCGCTTTGAGTGCATCATGTGTCGTTTGCTGCGTCGTGGACGATGGCAGATGAGCGATGGTGGATTGCGCGAGTGGGCACAGCAACGCTTCAGATCGGCAATCTTTGAGCTCGACACAATCGTCAAACGAGTCATGATCAACAACATGATCCAAAAGCTACCAACTACTTTGTGAGTACTCCCTCTGATACACATATTCTTGAGTTTTCTGACCTTTTCTTTCTTAGCATCACCACCATCACTGCACTCTTGGCCCTACATATAGAGTCTGCTCTTGATGCTGCAGAGTCGAGTCTCATTCGCTCAATGGCTCGGATATCGGTTCAGCACACGATGCTTGCACTAGACCAAATTCGCGATACTCCTGCCATCAAGAGAGCTTTACCTGCATTTGAGATTGTCCTCTCCAAGAACAAGCTCTACCCAATGTCGACGAACGACACTGAGCAAGTCAATACGATGCAGACCATCTCTCAAGACCAACCTTTGAGTGACGGGCACATCTTACAACCGCCTCAAACTGAGATGACTTTGCCCCAGGACGACCAGTCATTCCTGTATGGGGACTTTATCGGATTTGACTTTTTAGACCGTTGGCAAATGGAGCAATTAGATTTTACAGGCATTTACTAGTAGATGGTTCTAGACGGTCGTTTTCTTGCTTAGATTTAGAGTCTTTCTTATACCTACTTGGCTACCCTATTACACTTAGACGTTAATAAATAAAACACCTTACCAGATCTGAGCGTAGCGCAAACCTTAACGACGCTTTACATAAGCATCGTTCATAATTCGGCATAATTAATCTCCACTGATCAACCACAATTTGTCCATTTCATGCAACCCAATCAATCGCTAACCACCCAAAATCCGTCGCGAAACCGATAGCGAAACCAACCATTCAGCAAAAGAACAATCGACAAAGCTATCATAATGCCCCCGCGCTTGGGGTACAAAAAGTCTCGGAGGGGTTGCACGCGCTGTAAACAGCGACGCGTCAAGGTGAGAACGGGTACTCAGCACGCACGCGTCAATGCCGTGACTAATTGCCCAGTCAGTGCGATGAGAAGCAGCCCTGCGCAGCGTGCGAGAGACACGGCTTATCGTGTGTCTACCAGGAACCCTCGGAAGTACGGCGAGGGCGTTCAGCCGATAAAGTCCGTAGGTTGTATCATTGTGGATATAAACAGACCCTGACTTGATTGATGACACAGACCGAGGCCCTGAGAGATGATCGTCAGAAAAGCTCAAATGCCGACTCGTCAATCGCGAGCCCGGATCCATTGCCGTACCTAGCCAAGTTCGTTACAGGCCAAGAGGCAATAGAGCAGAGTACTTGGCTCACGGATCTTGAGCTGATGCACCAGTATTCGACGTCTACTTACCTTACCCTTCCACGAGCAGATGAACTTCGGCAGATATGGCAGATTGAGTTACCCCGGCTGTCCCTCAGCCATGTTTATCTTCTCCACCAAGTCTTGTCTGTATCTGCATTCCACTTGGCCTCCCTGCACCCAGATCGATCAGACTACGCCATTTGCGCGTCACAACACCAAAACAAAGCCATCGCTGGTCTTCGTTCAGCTGTCGCGTGCATCACTGAAGAAAGCTGCGTGGAGATATTTTTATCATCTTCACTACTAGGCATTGGAGCATTCGCTGGTCTCGGCGCTCATAATGCCGGCCAGCAGCCTCGCATCGACGATCTTCTCGATGTTTTTGTGCTTGTTCGGGGCATGAACGACATCTTGGACAGGTACGAGCCACTACTCAAGGAAAGCAGAATTGCGTATCTTTTCGTCCTAGGAAACCAGTCTGGTTCAACGCCTCTACTTGATGCCACGCTGGCGCAGCTGCGGCAGATTGTCATACCCGACGGCCTTGAAGATGAGGCTTTATCAATATGTCAAGAATCAATAGCGTCGGCGATTACGTGGATTGAGAGACACACTGGCACAACGGCTGCGCCCGACGAGCGTATCGCAATGACTTGGTGTTTATCAGTGAGCCCGGAATTCTTGGACCTCATCAGGCAGCGGCACCCTGTTGCCCTTTGTGTCCTCGCGCACTATTGTGTTATCTTGGACCGAGTTGGGAGGTCTCAATGGTTTATGAGGAACTGGGGCAAGCCGGTACTACAAGACATTCGGAATGAGATGGAACCACGATGGTCATCAATGCTGCAGTGGTGTTTAGCAGCTGTTGAATGTGAAAGAAACGTTCAAGCGCATTGATTCTAACGAGATATAGACCATCTACATCTAAAAACAAAACAAAAAAGTAACTGGAATACAAAAGCCAAACGAATGCATGGATAATCAACAAAACTCCATCCAAATACAACCCCGGTAACTCCTTCAGAATATTGTGACGCAGCTCTACCTCCGTGTCTCCGTGCCTCCTTCAACATCTTGCCCTTATCACAGCCTCTGCGTGTCGCTTCTCAGTGGTGATAGGCAGTGTCATCTGATCGGAGAGTGCTGAGAGATTCATCCGTATTCTTTGTCCTCGTACCCCGGGGAAAGCCATTCTTCTTGTAGAACCGCCAGTCCAAGTAGGTGACCACAGCAAGGTACTTGTATATCGGACTGATTTGTTAGTCGAGATCTGCTTGCTATAGGTATTGAGAATGACATACCTTAGGATACCAGCCAATACAAAGACAACCCAACCCAACGCGCAGCTCGTTCCGACACAGAGCTTAGAGTTACCCTGAATCATCATGAATGCAACAGCTGCCCAGAAGACAACCTCCATCGCGTTGAGGATGAAGTAGGCCTTGAGGCTGTGCCAGCGATGGAAGCGGATAAAGTGTTCGGTGAGGATCTCGTAGGTCAGGATGATGAGTGACTTGGCACCCTGAAAAGAAACAAGTTAGATAGATCTGAGAGATCGTGTGTCAGAAAATAAGCTTACCATGCCGAGACCCATGGTGGTGGAGCGACCTCGGGGCCGATTGGGCAAGATGAGTCGCACGCCCGAGAGGGTGATGACGGTAATGATCAAGGTGACTAAAAGAATCTGCAGGGGCATCTTGTTGCGGAGAGTAAAGAAAGGCTCCATCTTCTTGAGAAATACAGGCGTCATTGTGATAGAACTGGTAAGAACAGCGAGCAAAAAAAGGCGGTAGTGTGAATGCAATGGAATGAGGATGCTGAGGCTTGAGAATGATGATGATAAAGCCAGACATTCATTGCTGGAAACACCAAACATTTATAAGATTGGCAATTGACTCAAAACACTATGAATCTATAAGTCTCAACTCTATTATTACGCGGCAGTTGCCGTGCATGCTCATACACGTATTCGAGAAACCTGCAAAGTGCAAAAGAGAAACCGAGCTCTGAGGCTTAGAGACCTAGTGCTACCCGGAAAACCAGCCCTACCGGCACTATTTTTAACAAGGCCCAACCAAATAAGCTTGTTGGAAACTCAAGAATGTTGGCAAGGCTCATGGCTCAGTCTGGGTCCCTTTGATCGTCATTATGCAATGAAGCAGCTGCTGTTTGATTGGTTGAGGGGTTTCGGTGCCGCTCTCGGTCTCGGTTTCGGTACCGGACTGTGCCGTTGGTTTAGTGCCATCTGCGGCATGATTTCAAATTGGATTATGGATCTGGGGTTGATCATTGCGCACGCTACGCGTGGCCGAGATGCTGTATGGTTTCACTTTAATCTAAACTTAGCCTCGTAAGGCCTCGACTCGTCTGTTAGTTGGATGATCGCTTGACGAGAAGCTCCGTCGAATCCGAACACATTAGCCTCCTGGGCTGGGGTACTCGGGCTTGCATTGAGCTAGTTAAATATCCTGTCTCCTGCTCTTCCTAGTGGAATGCTGCCAAGTTTTGTCACTCGTCTCATATTCATTTCCCCCATAATGGACTCGAAGGACCAGCAACTGTACCATGTCCCGGCAGGGTAAGAAGCATCTTCGCCTCTGCATGTCTTGACTAACATGAATAGTCCTCTACCACCACCAAGCTACTCAGAGGCAACGACAACAGATCCTCTCACAACAGATGGCTTTGTGTCGCCTATGACAACAACGTCCAGCCCCGTCGCCTTCAATGTCTCGGTCTCACCAATGGCCATGACACCTATAACCTCTCGATCGACCGAGTCATTCACATCACCGCCCCTTACCGAAACGGATCTCGACTCTCGCAACCATAGCACACTCGAGGTAGCACATCCCCCTCGAGCCGACTCTGATTGCCTTCCACAAGCCGTCATTCACGATGCGCCCGAACTTGCGCTCGTGGAATACGCCCATAATCGCGACAACCTTCCTATGATCAGAACAACACCACAAACAGATATCGAATATGCTTCTGGTTTGGAAGTCATACCTGCACCTCCGGGATCGAATACTGTGACACCTCTACACTTGCTTGGGGACCAGCCTGAAGCTATTGATTGTCCGTTTTGTCTACGGCGAAGCGAAACAATAGTCAAGAAGAAACCTTCCAGCACAACTCAGTACGTGAAAGACATTACCTTGAAAGAGTTTGAGCTAACAAATCACAGTCTTCAAGCTGTTGCGTTGCTGATGACAACAGTCTGTGGAGCAGTCGCTCCATATATGGCAAAGTGGTCATTCGACATTGAGCACATCTGCGACAACTGCCGAAATAGGGTCATGTACAAAGCAAAAGGGAAGGACATTAGGATCTGTAAAGCGCCAGAAGCCTGGAAGGAGGAGTCAAAATACCCCAGTGTTAATACCAGTATGAGTCCGGTGACCCTGTGAGACACATACCAAGCGCAGCACAACTCAAGTGACGGGCTGGACTCTGAACTGTGTATAACTTTGTACGTCTTATCAACGTGAAGCTCATCAACTTTCTCTTCAATCACGGTCTTTTAAATATCTTCTTAGCTATGTACGATTTATCCATGTAATAGAATTATGCGCATCACAATTTCGGTACGGAAGCTGCTATTTATGTCTACTCAATATCCATTCTTTGGGTATTTAATATTCAGATCATGCACCTTCACAGAACATCTATTTCAAAAGCGGTTGTATCGACATCTCCTGCAAGCCATGACATGGCACTGAGGGCACTCAAAGATGTAGTGAGGAAGGACGTCGCGGCATTCCTCGCATCGGTGACGACCACCACGGTAGGTCCAGGTTCTGTGTGTGCACTCATGGTTCTGTATCAGATTCAATCGTTCCTGTTCAACTCGTGCCTGTCGTGCCCTAGCATTCATCTGGCCAGCGTTATCATCTCGGTTAACAATATCGTTGACTCTTCGCATCAGGCGCCTTTCTTCCCAATGGGGACAACGGCAAGTCTTCCACTCCTTGCCGCAGATATAACAAAACTGGGCTTTACAGAGGCAGGCTATGCTGCAAATTAGTAAACCTACATGCCAAGCAGCTGCAAGACTTACTTATATGATAGCATCCATAGTTCAACTCAACAAGTCTTTGGCATTTAAAGCACTGTTGCCAACCGTTTTGGTCTGCAAGCTGCAAGACTTGCTGCGCGGCAGTGTCACTAGGACAGACACCGATATGATGTGGCCCCTTACAGTGAATGCAAGTCACTCGACTACACTTGGGACAAGTAGCTCCATCGCCAGAGATAAAGGCTGGGGGCACAAACGTTGAGCAGGACGGCTCGCTGCAGTAAGTGCGATTGGAAGTCTCATATTCCAGCTTCTTTGCTTTGAACTGCCCAACCAATTCTGGTGACAGCCAGCGGCCTTGTTTGATGGGAATGTTCTGGCCGCAGCATCGTGGTGGAAATAGAGTCTCATCCTGGAGAGACGAACGAACCAGGCTAAGGAGGCACTCTCGACAGTAGTCGTGGGAACAGGGTGTTTGTAAGAGTGCAAGAGGCGGGAACCGGTCATTGCAGGCGATGCACTCCCGTGTTTGAGGCGGCTTTCGCGATGATGCCCAGGTCGATGACTCAGGTTGGCCAGGTGTTGAGTAATCAAAACTGCCCAGATTCATTGATCTCAAGATGTCGATCAAATCGTCCTCGTCCTCGTCCACTTTTGGGATTTCCTTCCCCTTTGCCGCACCTGGCCTTGTTGCTATGCTTGGGTCTCTAGACAGTCTGATGGCATATTCACGATCTTTTACAGCTTGCTTCTCCGCCAGCTGAGCTTCTCTGATGAGTTGGCCATCCGATTCGACAGCTCTTGCAATACTAAGTGCCAAGACTTGGTCAGAGATCTGAGCCGTCATCAGCCCAAGCTCATGACGACAAGCTTCGAGAGCAAGATCGGAATCTGTCACTTCGCCCTCGCGCTGCTTTCCCTTTTTGGACTGTTCCCAGAGGTTCAGATCCTGTTGCTGGAGCTGGAGCGCCAGCATCAACGACGAAGTATCCATGCTGACACAGACGTAAGGACTTCTAATCAGCAATGAGAGCAATTAAATATAAGTAAAATAAATGAAAGTACTGGTTACGTGTTCGCCGCAGAGAGAAAGGAGCGCATGTTGGGTGGTACAGAGATCTGGTGGGCCTCCCAGGTACCCCGCCCTTGCAAATTCAAAGCCACCAACGTATTGCACAAACAAGATAAAGCTCGCTGAAAAGACTATTACTTGATCGAATCAATGTGAAACCGGTCGCTGGGTTTATTTTTTAGATCCCGACGAATGCCTTGTAACCTTGGCTTAGGGCTACATCATGTTCGCAAAAGCAGCGACAGCGAATTCGCCCCTCCGAATAAAGCAGCAAGATAAGCCTCTACTGGCGAACTTCTACGCGTTGCCTTTTTATTGTCACCGGTCCTGCATTAGGCGGTAAGTAAGGAGATTGGTTGACAAAGGGCCTTTGTTGCATGGCAACTATGCTGCATAAATATGTACAGAATAACAAATATCTACTCCTTCAACAATCCAAAGAATGAGGAGCCAGATGTCATTGCATGGATACTAAGCTTGGTCTTCAAAGCTGCGCCTGCCAGTCCTGGCTGGTCAGCCCAAAATTATCGGTAACAGGCTTAATAACAGTCTTCTTGCACCCCTTGTTCAGCTTGACCTTGTTGAACCGATCCTCAATCCAGGGAAAGAAGTCAGCCTGAGAAACTAGAAGGGCGAGACCATGGTCTGTTTTATGGTAAAGTCGATACTCAGCAGTCGATTCCGGGTACTTCTTGCAGGTGGCATTGAAATCTTCTTCAGCATACTCAGCGTATGTCAGAATGTCATCATCTCCCTGGATAACAAGCATGGGTGCGGCGAGGGGATGTTCTCCAGCGCCGTTATAGCGCTTCTGCCAGTCAACGAAGTCGGGATGCTCAACCCAGCTGGTGTTCTTGTACAACTGTTTCACCGTCAGACTACCATAGAGTGTACCTCCTGTGATAAGACAGCCCTGATCTGCAAGGGCGATACGGCTGAGGACAATGTCGGTGACGTAGTCTTCAACCTTGATGGAGGGGAAGAGACGTGAGATAGACTGGAGGAGGAAGATAGAGACAACATCGCCAGCTGGGCCATCCTTTGCCCGGCGGAAGGATTCGGGAATGAGCTTGATGGGCTGGAGAGCTGGGGCGATTGCGACAGCGCCGAGGAAACCACCAGTTGCCTTGCCGGGCTTGGCCTCTCGCTCATCAGTCCTCCATGCAGTCATACCACCCTCACTATGTCCAATGACAACCCATTCCTTGGTGATGCGCTTTCCGAGAGCTTTGCGGGCAGCCTGGAGTCCAAAACTGACATCTCCAGCATGAAGTGCGCCAGACTCATACATAAAGCCCTGGGGAATATCACTGCCTTGACCAGCATAGTCCGGGGCAATCACGACATAGCCTTGCTGCACAAGAGCGAAGGGCCCTGCCCACTCATAGTAGAGAGCTCGGTGATTTGATGGCGCACATTGACGCGTACCACCAGCAGTTCCATGGGTCCAGACAAGTGTTCGGAAAGGCTTATCGTTACCAAGAGGATTCGAGTAAGGCGTCAAGACAAACCCAGTGGCAGGAATGGGCTTTCCATCGATGTCCTCGGTGATATAGAAAAACCGAGACATGGAGACTCCGCCGGGAAGGGTCCACCTCTTGGAGACTTGATCAGCGGGAACATTTTCCCACTTGACAAGATCACCAGCAGAGTAGTCAGAGAGATTGGACGGATTGGAGTAAAAGTCGTCTGTGGAAACGTTCTGATTGACCCAGCCGCTGGACTCAAAAGCAAGAGCCTTGCGGTATGCGAGCTGGCAGGTGACATCGCATTGATTAGGCTGGAGTGGTTCTTGGGTCGCGCCAGCAACAAGAGCGCCTGAAACAAGGATGTTCGTGATAAGCTTTGGTAACATGGTGACGATATGTTTGTCAAAACTCTGCGGTAAGGTTGTGGGTAGTTAAAAGAGGCTTTAGCCCCCAGCGCACAAAGGTAAAGAACACCAATAAACACATACAGGCAAGATACTCATTGCCCTCACTGTTGCCTAGGATCTTGTCAAAACTCAATCGAAAATGTAACTGTTGTTTGAGTTTGTGATAAAGTCATCTTCATCGCGAGTGGCTGCTCGTATTTATACTCTGACAACCGCTAGTTCCTATACAAGCTCTCCTCGGCGTCATTGCCGTTATCTATCCCCGTTGCTACCACCGATGCCACGCTTAGAGTTCAAGAACTATGGGGTAGTGCTACTACATCAGGAAGTTGGAGGCCCTGGAAATATCACGGAAGCTTCCGACACGGTCCATCGTATAAACTGCCCCCACGCCTGTTGATAGCATTGGTCGGGCTGGTTGATCAATGACTAAAGGCCTGTCCGGGGGTGAAGTCTAAAGCGCTCCCCGCCTTTTATCTGGTGAGCCTCTTATGCTTAATCCTGGCCCAGCTTTGTGTAATATCCGAGGTTCCCCTCAGAGAGAGGAGATTCACGAGGATCATCCTGGCCTCGTGCAGATCTCCCATGGTTTTTAGCGTTGTTTGCGCGGAAGAGCTAAACTAAATTAAGCAGTTGTAGGCGCTATCGCTTCGCGATAAGCCCCAAAATGGGTTATCACTCACCTTCGCAGCCCGACACAGCTCAGCTAAACTATATTCGTACTGAGGAGTTATTCTCATCCATAGTTATCTCAAGTCTACGTTGGGGCATTGATTTACAAGAAAATATGGCATGTCTCTCATGTGAGTCAAGCTCGCTATTGCTTTTATCTTTACCTAATTCAGGAAGGTCAATGTAATATAGGCCGGCTAGGTAGACACAAGCCTGTCCAAACAGTACGCGTATCGTTGGCTCCTGTTTTTTGAAACAAGCTCGACGCCCTTTTTTGATTCCAGCATGATTGCATATCAAATACTCCGTATCATAGTGGACAATGAAACTCAATCAGTAGACAATTAAATAAAGCCCGGTTGATTACCACGCTTCATTCGTTATTCGCTCAGCCGGGCCTACACTGTAGTTTTCGCCCGTCAAGCTGGGCTGTAGCGACTTGTCAGAGTCATTGTTAGTCCTAGTCATCCCACTTGTCGTAACAGTTAGTTAGATGATGCATAGCCCATCCCACTCGTCGCATACAAAAGAGCAAATGCCAACGATGGCTGCCCATGTCGACACGGGAAAGTGAAATATTGGTAATTAAATCACGTGGATTAATAAATGCCGGATTTCAGTGCATGGCTGCCGATGGCTCTTTCAAATCCGGCATATCATTGCGGTAGGTTGTCTCGTAAATCTCCAATTGATGAAGTGGCTCAAGTGGCTCAAGTGTCTTCGTGGTAACAGAGGTCCAATTCTAGGAAATTTCAGTGGTTGTTTTCGTTGACACAAAGCAGGAAGTCTAACGTAGAGGGGTCATATATTCTAGAATCACCTGCAGAGAGTGAACTTCGTCCAGACAAATAACATTCCTCAATAATAATGACCAAAGGTAAAGCACAGTGACACACAATTACACAAGAGACCAATTATTATTGGAAAGTCACGATAGCACTACTTATGAACACAGTTATCACTCAATCCACAGCCCGTCGAAAGCTGAGCCGTCTTCAGCTTAGACTTCTTCTTCGAGCCTCCAACACAAGGACAGCCCTTCTTATGAACCTTCTCACCCTTCTCATCAACCTTTCCAGCTCCTTCATCAGCACAAATGCAAACAGTAGAAGCAAAAGCACCACCATCCGTGCTTGGGCCTTGAGGCTGATACCACGGAGGACAGAAATCAGGCAGCGTAGGCATTGTCTTGACTCTACCGTAGTCATTGGTGCCAACCTTGTAGTCTGATTCTCCGAAGCCGTCGAAACGGATCTTCCATGTCATGGGGAAAGGGACGAACTCATCCCAAGTCGGGGTGAGATAGGTGTCAGTCTGCGGCCGCAGGATACCATCGGTGACAATATCCTTTACCTCTCCAGGGCTTTCCAGCTTCTTGGCCTGTTGCTGAATCCAGCTGACCCGTCCAGGAGCCATGTAATTGGCATAGCCCTCGGGGGTAGAGTCAAGGTTAATCTTCTTAAGCTTGCCCTGCGCATCGTGACCACGACGAGGATTCTTCATCTGAGCAACGAACTTGATCATTGAGGTTAGAGAGATCGTGGCAACGCGTCGAGGTGCAAAGACGCCAAACTTGTCGGCGATGCTAAGCTGGGACATTAGGAGCTGTTGCTTCTCTGCGTTGCCCTTGACTCCCTCCTCCTCGCCGGCCTTGGCCTGTAGAACACGGTTAGTATGCAGTTTGGACGGATGTATGGTGGAGTGAACTTACAAGATCCAGGATAACAGCCTGACCTTTCGTGATGGTAACTTCCTTTCCTTTGTTCACGCTGGCAGAAAAGGTGTACGTGCCGTCTTGGTCAGCCTTGCGAATAATGGGCTGTCGAACGGTGATGCGCGCCATTGTCTGGACCATCTTCTCAAGCTGCTCATCTGCGTTGGGCTTGTCACTGAAGACACACTTCTGGACTTGAATCCACTGTGGACCAATGTCATTACGCAGGAGCATAAGATGCGGACGGCCATCAGCGGCTGCATAAAGGTCTCTCATGTACCCGTCCAGGGTAGCAGTGAACTTCTAGTGGTTAGCGTGTCTCATGTGACGATGATAATGAAGCAGGCACTAGAGTGACTTACCGAAACGACTGCATTGTAAGCAAAGTCAAGGCAAATGAGAAGAAGGATAGCAGCCGCCTTGCTCTGTTCCTTCTCATAACCCAAAACCTGCTTCGCGACAAAAACTCCAAGGTCATGCATAGCATTAGTCTCCTTCTTACCGAACAACGCCCTGGTGATGTCCCACTGCCCAGCCTCCCAGATCGTTCCTCTCTGGGTCAGTTCGATGAGCTTCTTCATGGAAGCCTTGAAAGCTTCACGACGCTGCAACCACTTGGTTTCATCAGCGTTGTATGAGAGGAAGATCTGGCAGTTTGTGATGTGCTGATAAATCTCGTTCTCGCTGTACGTGTCCTTGGCCTCAGTGGGGGTCTTGAAGAGCTTGTTGCCAAAGCCGAGAAAATCAGCGACGTATCGAGTGACAACGGGAATGGCGAAGCTATGAATTGGTCAGCTGGGTTTGGGAGACAAAGGGTAGAAGGAAACTCACTCTCGAGTAGCATCGATCTGGAATGTCGAGTTAGTCATAGAGATCGACTCTCTCTTGACAATCGCTCTCATCTCTTGATCAAGATACTTCTTCAAGTCTGCTTCCACGTCCTTGACGTAATCGTCAATGGTAGATGTGTATTGGGGATCCTCCTTTCCCTTCACCGTCGTCAACACGTCTTTGACTACTTGAGGCAGGTTCTCCTTGTAGTAGTACGCAGGGTTTGTAAAGTTCTTAGCCTTCTCTCCCTGCAAGATGATCTTGATGTCATCGTACTTGCTGAGATACCACGGCTTCTCTGGTTTCTGCACCGGGGCACCAACGGCGACCTTTGGGTGATCAACCGTCTCCTTGAACCAATCACCGTAGCCTTGAGCCTCGGCGTAGATGCCGTTCTGCTTGGCTGTGTAGAAAGGATGGAAGAAGCGGATGGTGTTGGAGGGGAACCAGCCTGGGAAAGCACGTTGAAGGAGACGATGGAAGACCGAACTCTTGCAAACCTCGTTATTGGGGGTGACTTCTTTCATGCCCCAAGAGGTCAAAGAGTTGGTGTTCCAATCAACAGTGTAGAAGCGATCAGATCGGACAAGAGTGATTGCATCGGAAAAGATGGCTGACCAAAGAGCCGAGCTGGACTCACTGGGGCCTGGGTCCAGACCCATGTACTCATCAGACTCACAGAAGATACCAGGATAGAGCTCGATCTTGTCAGGATGCTCATAAAGATCTCGGAGAGCATTCTGGATCTCAACGTTCTTTGTGACGCTCTCGAAAGACTGGTGTCTGGGCAGACCAAAGAAGTCTCTGAAGTCATTCAGAGTTCCGCACTCCCACCGACGAGCTTGAAGAATGCCCATGATCTCAACGGACTTGAGACACTTGGGAACGTTGCGAGGACCGAAGTTGGAGATGGGGTCATCCATAGCCGAGGTAAGCTCCTCAAGCATCTGTTTGTCATCAAAGAGGTTGGTAATGGCGTTGCGAGTGAAGTGCTTGGACTTGGTGGCCTTGTCTGGGCTGACGTTGGAAGAAGCACCGTTTAAAGCGATGCCACTGTCCGAAGTGTTACCAGACGACCCAGCTCCATTTGGAGGTGCTGTCCCGTCCTCGGGGATACCAAAAGTGACCTCCCATGGCTCAGGCTCCCTCTTGCCATACTTATGGTCCTCGGCAGCCTTCTGCTTAACAGCAGCCATAGTACCCAGAAACTCAGGGAGGGACGTATTGCTTGGGTCCTTGAAGTGTAACACCTCCTTCATAAACTCCTCAGTGTATGCCTCATCCTTGCGCGAGATGGCACAGTGGAAACGGTAGAGAAGGTTGAACTCGACCGTGACCTGGTTGCCAATACCACGGCTCGTCTTCTTCTGATCAAAGTCGGCGCGAGGATCAAGTGTGAAGTTGGTGTCGAACTGGTGGAAGCCCATCAGAGCTCTCAAGTAGTCGTGGACTGAGATCTGAATGTACATGCCGCAGGTGATGAGGCGAGCCGTATTGAAGAGATCGTCGTCTTGTTTGTCCCAGGCTGCCTCCCAAGCTTCCTTGAACTCGTCGCATGCCGCTTCAAAGTCCTTGGCAGCTTGATGATCGTGGTCCTTGAGTTTCAAGGTCTTCTTCTTGAGCAGAAGCTTGAGATCGGTCGTCAGGTTTTCCAAGTCTTGGTTCAGTTGGGACTTGTTGAACTTCTCAATCTCCTCCAAGGCGTCGTGTCGCTTCTTCTCAGCATCCTCTCGTTTCGTCTTCTCCTTTTCTGTCTCATGAGGCGTCTGCGGGGGAGCGTATGGTGCATCACCAGGCCTTTCTGCGCGAACCTGTCGCCAGAGAGACTCATACCGTTTGCACATGTCCTGAATATTCTTATCCAAAGGAATCTTCTGACCATATTGGTCCTTCTCGGGGAGATGCTCGTTGATCAAAGAGACAAGTTTGGTCTTCTCGTACATGGCAGGAACTCTGAAGCGACCATTCTCGTTGATGCGGAGAAGTTGTCTTGCCGCATAGTTGTGATAGCGGTTGTACATAACGAGCATGATGCAGACGCCAGGTGGCTGTCGAAGTAGACGGTCCTCAGCAAACGTATCGGGCTTCAAGAGACCAAGCTTGAACTTGTCGTCTCGGACCTTGCGCTGCATCTCTGTGGTGTATCCATAGAGAGGCGACAAGTCGAGGTAAGAAGAGCTATCAGAGATATTCTTGTCGTTGTCGTTGGTTCTAAAGATGTCATGAATAATGATGGTTGCGTGGTAGATGAGCATGGCAGAGAGTCCAGACTGGCTCTCACGGCCACCTTCTTCTCGTGCCATGAGCTTGTCAAAGAGATCAGAAGGATCAGGGAGAGCTCCCAACGGCGCTGTCTTTGACGGCACAGTCTTGGCGTATGGGGCACCAGCTTGGCCGAGATGAGGATTCATGGCGCTGTTGAACTTGCCATCAGCAGTTCGATACTGGAAAGCATCGCCAAGGTATGTCAAAGGGGCTGAAGAAATTAGCATCTGCCATCAGTCTCTCCTAAGTTTGTGTAAACTTACGGTGCAGCATCTTGTCGTACTTGTCTTTGACTTGGCCATCGATCAGCTTCTGGCGTTGGACACTGTAGTCAGAAAGACTGCCAGCGATCGTCGCAAGACTCTGTCCCTACACATTGTCAGTACGCGGGATAATGAGATACATAGCCAACTTACATCAAGCCCAGTGCCTTTGATGATGCCATCTGCCGTTCTCTTCAAGGCGGGCCAGTTGCTTGACTTGGAGAACACGGATTTGACATCTTCCCATAAGCCAACCTTGGGAGCAATGGGGTTCTACAGACGTTAGCAAGTATGATGCAATTTCGGCAGTGATACATACTCCAATGAGTTTGTCGCCGTGATACTTGGCATACTTCTCAGCTTCTTTCTTGTTTCTGAGTTGTAGCGTGAGCTGCATGAGATCTTCATCTTGCTTGCTCATCACAGGCTCATGTGAATGCTGAGAGTGGCCATTCATGATGACTGTGAGGAGGGTTCTGCAGTATCACAAAAGACTAACACAACAAGAGATGGGAGGAGGTACACTTGGTGAAAGTGACTTGGACACTCTTTTGAACTGAAGGTGAGGAGATGAAATGGAATGAGATAGTGTGAAGTAAAAAGAGTATTTTGCAATGCTCCCTTTGAGCTGGTGCAGCCTGGAGGCCCATTATCAGTTAATGTAGATTGGGCATCGCATGCGCGTGGAGATTGTGAATGCACTGTGAAGACAAACTATCGATCAGACCCTGCCTCGCTTACTCCGCTCTATCAGAACCAATTCTCGGGCATTGTTATCCATATCTCGGCATCTGCAACGCCAAGAATACCCTATCCATTATGTTTTTGGCTAATCCCCGCTCAACTCTCGAGCTGACGAACCGTGCATGCCGCGTGGCTGACATTCGCGTACTGCTCATTCGTCATCGTGACATTTCTTAGTCTGCCGCTATTGATTTCGTGCATTGGATGCTCCAGCTATCACAAAGGTTCAGTCTTGTATACCAAAAAACGACTAAGCCAAATCACTCACGACAAAGTTCAGAGCTGAACCTGAACACGCATACGAGCAGCGGTTATCACGGCTTTAACCCAATGTCGCATCGTTATCACATTCCCCGCTCAGCCACTTGCAAATTCATCCACTGAACTCTCCACACGGCCCGTTGCGGCTGGCTGACCGCTAGCGGGTCTAAAATAGCGCCTTGTCCAGACTAGCATAAGTGCTCAGGCCACTTTGGAGCTGAAAACGCGTGCACCATTAGCCGTTGGTCAGATCAGCATCATCACATTCCACTTCCAGCGGTTCCAGGCCGCCAAACGGCATGTGGCATGAAAGGTTGCAGCTGTGTTGTGCACTAATAGGCCAAGTACTATCCTGTAACCCGGTTATCAACCGGTCAGGTATCCGGCGCTTATCGTGAGACTGTCGTCCCCTGCTCCTGTCGGTACCGTGCGCCGGTGGAGAGAGTCCTAGCTGCATTAAGTTTACCCAACTGAGTGAATAAGTTGCCAGTTTCAGCAAGCCACAAGACGTAAGCAGTAATGCAGCTCCTGCATCTGGTTCCTTTCCGTCCCTCACGTACACCCAATGTCCCAAACTCTGGCTTTAGTAGTGTGGTTGATCTTGGGACTATTGGAAATACTCAGCGCTCAACTGGCCGCCACGAATACTACGCTACAGGTCTAGACTTCAATGTAATCGGCCTCGAAACCATTGGTCAATGATAGCAGGAGTTCGCCAGTAACCTTTTAGCTTCTTCTCGCCGCAGTATAACAGCTCATATTGATTCAAGGAGCGACAATCCCACGTCCTTCTGCTGTTGCGAAATCACCTCACTTGCCTTCACTTGTTTATCCCCCATTACCCCAAGGCCCTCAAATTCCATGTCAGTCACCATTCCAATGCCTCCTACACCCGCAGTTGGAGAGTTTGAAGAGGCTCCTCCCAATGCCAGCAGAAGCCCATGCCCCGTTGTGAACGCTCTCGCAAACCATGGCTATCTTGAGCGCAGCGGCCGCGGCATTTTCAAGGAAGATCTCAACGCCGCAATGAAACACGTCGGCATGAGTCCTCTCCTCGGCTCTGTCTTTGCCTATCCCACCTACTTTGAGTACCAAAACCCTGCCAAAGCATACATGAAAAAGCCTGTTGGCACATGGCAGAGGATTTGGACCCTCATCAAGAATCCCTACTCCTTCTTTGACTATTTCGGCTGCTGGAATTCCAAGCAGATCACTGATGGAAAGAAGTATCTCAATCTTGTTGATCTTGCTTCTCACGGCGCTATCGAGCACGATATCTCACTTTCAAGACGAGACATTGCTCAGAAGCAGGGAAACAATGATCCACAACAAGACTTGATTGAAGACATGTTGGACTATTCTTTTGATGGTGAAACTCTCACCACTGAAGACCTTGCCCGGTTCATCAAAGCCCGCATCTCGCGTCAACTGGAAGATAACCCAGAATTGGTTTATGGGCCGGCTGAACACCAGGTCAACTGTGGCCAGATCGCACTGATGATGGGCTGTTTTGGAGACGGAAAGACGATTCCCGTCAAGTATGTCAGAGCTATCTTTGAGGATGAGAGACTGCCTATTGAGGAAGGCTGGAAGAGGCGATCGTGGTGGACAATGGGTCTTGTTGAATTCTTTAGTGCTGTCAAGAATCTGGTCAATGCCGTTGGCGTGGAGTTCTAGCTATCGCGTTATTAATCGTATTCCTCATTTTACTATTCTATACAAGTCTGATTCTACTTATACGTAACAAATGAGGTGAGAGCAAAATGATAAATGGACTCGCGATGGTCTGCAGAAGGTCAAATAAGCTCACGTGCAACCTTTCCTTTCTAAACATCGTGATTACTGGGGAAATGGCAGACAAGCTCTATCGTTACCAATGCCCCATCTCTCGAGAAAATCTCCTAAGCTGGCTTCGTATCTACTCCACAATTATTAGCCGCTCGGAGGGCCTCAATTCCAGGGGTTTCCGATACGGGCCTTATCTCTCTTCGGGCGAAATGGACTTTTGGGAAAGTTACCATGTTTCTTAGAGTCCATGGATGCTCAAATTCTACAGTACAGCCAGCCACAGAAAGAGCACTAAGCCCAAGACGAGCAGAGCACGGCTCACCGCGAGCTAGCGCTGAGAGGTAGCTAACTATTGTAAAGGCTAATGCAGGCCGGGGGCAGGCGCTAAAGCCAATATTGCAACCCTCAACGTTGTAGCCAAGAATGTCCTGGGGATTGTGAATGTCTCAGTTCAAGTGAACATGATTGTGAACGAATTGTGAGCCATCGTTTGTTATCCTTAGATGCAGCTGCGTTGATATTTTCAGCTCTCTCCACTGTCACTTAAACAGTCACATTGAACCCTCGATCGGTCAGCGGCTTGTCCAGTGGCGCACTGCAAACTTCCAGTAAAACCTCAGCTGGAGTTCCATATGTAGTTAGGACCGAAAAGGCTGTGCACATCCAGGACCTTACCTGTGTATTGTGATGTTACCAGTATGGCTTACAGTGCGATCACAACTTGTCCAGTGGTTTCCATGCATAGATCCTTATAATGTGAATGCTGGCTGTCCCATCGATTTTGTTGAAGGCCAGCTTAATATAACAACGGGTTCTTCTTTCAATTACCAGTGAAAAGATCCAATACGGCCGCCAGCAAGTATTCCGTTCAATTTTTATTACTTTGTATCACACATAGTCATAAATATCTCCTTTCTCCATCATCACTTCTTCAAAACACCCTTCAACAAACACACAATTATGTCTTCCCTCCATGCCTATCTCCCAGCCCTCAAGGGTATTGCCATCGCTGGCAGTCTCATCAACGGCGGTACCATGACATCGGGTTACCGTCTTCTCCCCTCAGTCTACCCAATCGTCCAAAAGTCTCCCAAAGACGCTGCGAAGCAATGGGAATACTTTTACTGGTCCATGTCAGCCACTGTGCCATGGGTTGACCTGACAACAATTATCGTGATCGGCACTATTGCCTACGGAGAGTACAAGGAAAACAGCTCTGCTTTGTCTTGGAAGATCTGGGCCACTGCAGGCGGACTCATGCCCATCGGTTGGATCTGGGTTCGAAAGGTGATGCTCGGCCCATCTTATAAGCTTTTGGACATCGCGGACTCAAAGTCTTCAGAGACTGAGCCTTTAAATTCCAGTGCGAAGAATGTCTTGGACCTCATGCAAGAGTTCAATGCGCAGATGGCTGTGAGGATGATGTTTCCATGGGTTGTTGGCGGACTCGCGCTCTGGGCTACCCTGGGTCTCTAGAGGATGTTTTGAAGATGTTGAATCGCGCGAGGCACGTTGATTATTTGTATGGCGGCAGTATGTTGGAGTGCGATGTCTGGAGCAGTAGCATCGTTGTTTTAGAGAGATTGATTTGCAAATCACCATAGCCTGTTTGATCTTTGAATAAAGGTGAGAATTTTTTTAACCCGTTCTTTGTACAAAATGTTGCGTTTGCACGTCTGTCACAACGATGGGTAGTAAAGTCTTGATCTTTTTGGTTGGCACCTGTCTTGGACGAGTTATCTCGTCGATGATAGATAGGCTTTGTTTATAGACAGTGACGTGACAGGGTTGCAGATCGATATATTGATACTGCTCCATCGTAACTGCGTGAGGACACAAGCTACACTCAGATCCAAAATCCTCAGCAACATCATCTTCCACGGCCCTGGAATGATCAACAGGCCAGGATTATCCGCGGAGCCGGCACTTTCAGAGGCCGACGATCTAAAGCATATGCAGTTAGTTTTGTTCGTCCGTTGCTCTGAAGTGTAAACTTAATATGATGATTAAGCGGATAAAAGCCGGGATACTGGTCGATGACTGGCTGTTTGCCGGTGTAACATACTCCGGCGTTTTACTATATTCAGTAAGACGACCAGACCGGAAGCAACCAAATGCCGACTCCGAAGAAATAAGATTAAATCAATACCGCCGTCAGATCAGATTTACCCCAACGAACCTTGCACCATCAATCAAATCAATTCTGAGCCTCAAATCTGACGGTAAAATCAAGAGACAGGAGTGAAAGGGACCCAGAAAAGCATCAGCCGCAATGTCGGAGCCGCCGCCAAACAATGGCTTCGTCGGTCGCGTCCGCGGCGCGTCGCTATCCATCCTCAATGCCAATCCGCAGCTGGGCATGTGGCAAGCCACGGGCACAGCCATCGCACAAGCGCCCAATCTCACTGAGCTCCGCGACGCCGAATCTGGCGGCGACAAGATTGAATTCAATGCACAAGGCCACTCTGCGCGTTACGCTGTCCCCGAACCAGACGGCGAGCTCACGCTGGTGAGGACGGCGACACTCACCCGCAGACCCAGTGCGATTCCAAAGTTTGACAAGGACCCTTTCACCGAGGAGCCCGTTGCGATTCCTGAGGAGGTAGACGTGGAGCAGGGGTCATCGAGGGAGGAGACTATCACCGAGGCACCTGAGGAGCGCCATCACCATCATTTTCATCTGCGCGAAAAGCATCGACAGAGATTGGAGCGACGGCAAAGTCTGTATGAGAAACACAAGGCTGACGAGAAGGAGAAATGGGGACCAACAATCATGAACGGCCTCAAGGCCTTTTGGAAATTCTTTCTTACGCCATCTGGCTTCCTCATCACGCTCTACGGTCTCAATATTGTGGTAAGTTGCTCTCGTCCGGTTATTCCGAAAGTTCAGCTAGCTAACCGATACTCTCACAGGCATGGGGCGTAAGTAGATTGACCACTCGATATCTATCTTTCTGTTGTACACTTCTAATCCTTCATCTCTAGGCAATGCTCTTCTTCCTCCTGCTCAATGTCGCGCCAGCCATGAACCATCCCAGCGCGAATGACAACAACTCAGCGCGTAAGAAATGGCTCGAGATAGACAGCCAAATCCTCAACGCCCTTTTCTGCGTCACGGGCTTCGGTCTTGCCCCGTGGCGCTTCCGCGACTGGTACCGCTACACCCGCGCAGTTTTCTGGAAGGATGTCCCTGCCATGCAGAAGCTCACAGAACAAAACAAGGCTTGGTTTCGACCTCCTGCCTGGGCCACAGAGCAGAACACAAGCCCGACTGACTCGACTACAACTCTTCCTCGCTCGACAACATTTACTGGCGAGAAGGCCCCTCCGACACCGCTCTGGAAATTGGGATTCACTATCTACATGATGGTGCTGAATACATTCCTACAAGCTGTTTTGTGTTACTTTATGTGGGGATATAATCGCATTGATCGTCCCGTAAGTTCACGTCTTCTATTTCCCCCAAGTAATGCGAGGTTTTCGTACTGACTTGATGCAAAAGAGCTGGGCTACTGGTACTTTCATCGGTCTAGGTTGCGGCACAGGTTTGTTGGCTGGTCTGATGTCTTGGTGGGAGGGTCGCAAGGTCAAGAAGATTGAGGGACCCGAAGTCAAAGTCGTCACTGTATGACGGGATCAGAATGCGCAAAGTTGATGTAAAGCCTTATAGAATGTTAATTTATGCAGTACCTTTAAATTTAATGTAAATCTCTGAGCTAAGACTCTAAAGAGAACAGTCAAGATATTGATCTGCAGAAGAAATACCTGCGGGACTAGTTATCAATACCATATTTCTGTGTAACAGCAACAGTAATTGTAACCACGTATTCTGCCCCCAGACGCACAATTTTAAAAGATGATACCAACTAAGAAATGGCAGCTGCGAAGTGGTCCCGTAAGTTTAGTTATAAAGCGCGTGAAACGCTCACAGGACGATTGCGCAGTATTGGTCCGGCCCTCAATTATGGAAATTACACTAAATTAATGGTCTAGGTTAAGGACACGAGAATGGTACGCTAACAGCCAAAAACAAAATACGCGTATAGTAAGGTATGCATGCGCTAGCCGAATTGGGGAATCAATATGATCTGTAACTGTACTAATCCACAAGAGGAAACCATCACGGCCGAGGGATCATAACAGGTATCTTGTGATCCCACTTAAGCCTCATCTATTGTGATTGGACAGCAGCCACACCCGGCGTTTAGCTAGGCTTTTAGTTAGGCATACTTCACCACTTGTATCTGCGGGATGCTGCCTCATGTCATGTGCATATTGGGGCTGAGTGAGGCCAGGCTCCCTCCAAGCATCTGCGTACCGGCATCCCTCCCCGCCTCTCATTTCTCCACCTGCATCATCTTCTTTCAATCAGACAGAAACACAGAGGGCCAGTCCACCTTACTTTTCTTACCCGCTAAACGACACTGTGTGGTCTGCATTGCAAAATGGGAGCAAAGGCCTATGGATGTAATGTAATTGGACAATCCGGAGAGGGCTCGGTTGATGTTGTGTTCGTCCACGGCATTAGAGGCCACCCATTCAAGACCTGGACAGCGTACTCACGAACCCATCGACAACGGAAAGCCCGGTTCAACTTTTTGCGCCCCTGGAAGCTCTCAGGGCAGCAAGAATCTAGTGCGCCAGGCGATACTAGCTCTGTGGCCCGTTCTATCTTTTGGCCCCGGGATTTGCTCTTAGAACAGGTATCGGACATCCGAGTGATTTCATTTGGCTACGACGCAGAGATATCGACCTTTTTAAGCAGGACGTCCGACAGAAGTATCTTCTCGATTGCGCAAGACTTGGTTGTTCAACTAGAGATGCTAAGGGAATCGACGAACAAGGCAAGTATGAGAGACCTACGATGCCTCCAGAGGCTCTGACAAATAAATCTTCATAGTCGGGTCCAATTATTTTCGTAGCTCACTCTCTGGGCGGTATTATAGTCAAAGATGTACGTTAAGGGCTATAAATCTGTGCCTGTACTAACATCTCAGGCATTGAAATTCTCACAGGAACAGGAGAACTTCCAAAGTCATCTTTATTCTATTTTTGCGTCTACTTACGGTGTCACCTTTCTTGGAACTCCGCACCGAGGGAGCAATTTTGCGAACATGGGCAGGGTCGCGGCGAGGATTGCGGGATTGGGGCTGGCCGAAACTGATCACAAGCTTCTCGCGGCTCTCGAGCTGGGGTCAGTAGAGTTAGAACGGATTGCCGATTCTTTCAGCAGGATGGTTTCCGAGAGAGGAAAAGGACTACAGGTCTACTCGTTTTTGGAAGGGCTGCCTTTAACGGGGTTAGCCGTGGCGGGTAAGGTGAGCACCGGTCTATCTTTCGAAATAGCTAATTCTGTGTCATTTACATTGACTGTGTTGCATTCAGGTTGTTGAACCATACTCTGCGATCTTAGGGGACGGATCAGAAGGAAAGACTACCCTACAAAAGGACCATACAAACCTCGGCCGCTTCATATCTCTTGATGATCCCGATTTTCAAGTGGTCTGCGGAGTACTTCGTAGATGGATAGTGCTCGCGGGCAAGTCCAATGCTCAGCGTAACGGCATTCTTGATGGTGATATGCAGTACAGTCCGCGGGTTAACCCTTCTAAGGTATTGTTGTTTAATACAGCCATAAAACCATACTGACCCTCCTTAGGCAGATATGAGCTCCCCGACCCTGACTAGTAAGGGCAAAGAAGTAGCTCGGCCCGTAAGCTCAGAACTGCTCGAAGCAACTTGACACTGGGCAAAAGTTAACTGCTGAACAACAGATTGCACTTCCATCAGGTAGACGATTAGAATTGTGTATACCGGACGTTCCTTCGCGACACTTCGGTGGAAGACTCAGCGAACTAAGTCAAATACGGCAGGCTTTCGACAGTGAAAAGGAACAAAACCGGCCTCAATACATTGTTTGTCTTTTTGGTCTTGGAGGGGTCGGCAAGACACAGCTAGCACTCACATACATCCGGGAGAATCTCAATCGATATAATGCCGTTTTCTGGATCAATTGTAGCTCAGAGAACCAGATATTGGACCATTTTCGGCAAATCTCTCAGTCCCTCGTCGATCTTTCGGCACAGCTTTGCGGAGCAGACGTGAATTTCAAGCGCATTGCTCTTGACCTCGGGCTTAACCAAGTCGTATCACCAATGACTGGAGAAATTGATCCAAGGTGCAACGCTGGACTACTTGTTGAAGCTGTTCTCAATTGGTTACAGCGCGAAGAGAACAGTGGGTGGCTCATGGTCTTTGACAACATTGACGATCTTGAAGGAGTCGACCTTCCATCATTTTTTCCCCAGACAAATATGGGTGACATCGTCTTAACCTCGCGGAGGCCAGAAGCCAGTCAAATGGGTATTGGTATCGAGGTGCAATGCCTGGAACCTGATGAGGCTAGAAAGGCATTTATGAGATATGCTCAACTGAGCCAGACCAATGCAAGTGAGTCATGACTTTGCGGGGAGTATTATCTACATCTAGTTAATATATGATCTCTCTTCCTTAGCTATCATTGAAGATTGCCACAAGATCGCTGCAATGCTAGGATGCCTGCCTCTGGCACTCGCGCAAGCCGGATCCTTCGTTGCCATGACAAAGACTAGCACCCAAGACTTTATCAACAAGTACCAGCTACAACGGGGACATCTACTAAGCTATAAGCCAGCGAAAAGCTTATGGCGTTACGGTGAAACAGTTTTCACCACCTGGGAAGTATCTTTTGAAACCATAGAAAAGAGCGATCCGCTTGCAGCAAAGCTCTTGCTCGTCTCTGGCTACATGGAGCCTGATGATATCTGGTTAGGCATTTTTCAGCTTGCACTAGACACTATTGGCCATAGAGCAATGGTTTGGCAAAGATTCTGGCCCAGAGGTCATGTCAAAGGCTACAGACGAAAGGTCTTTTCACGGTTACTTACCGGGAGGGCCAAGGGCTTAGGAACGACGATTAGCAAGTTTCGCGATCTCACGTGGGTCCGCCAAGTATCTTTTGGAGATAATATCGAAAAATCTATTCACCTTCTAGCCAATTTTTCGATAATATCTGTCAATCCATCGGGCGATGGATTCCTTATCCACCCACTGGTCCGAGAATGGTGTCGGCTTCGTGCCACACATGATCGACAGAATCTCACCGTCGACTTCTTGATCATGATGGGACGAGTATACGATAACTCCCTAAACCGGAAAGTTCGAATCCACTGGGATACGGCATCCCGTATCACTAGACATATACCTGCAGTCATAGATGCTATCCATGAATTGAGCACAACGGCAAAACCATCATGGTTAGCGACTATCGATCTTTGCCATGCACTCGAAGCTATCGCCTCTGCTGCAGACTTCACATTTGCCAAATTCGCTTCGAAAGAAGAGATTCTATATATCAACCAGCTCTTACTCAACATTTGCACAAAGGTACTAAAAGGAAAAAACCAGTTGCTACTGGTTGTCACTGGAGACGTGTCAAAGACCCTTGAGAGACTTGGGAGATTTGAGGAAGCGCTTTGTCATGCAGAGCAAAGAGTAATATCCTGTAAGGCAGTCCTAGGAATCAAGCATCCTGATACATTGTCAGCCATGAACGATCTGGGCAAGTGTCTCGAAGTGCAGGGGAGCCATCTGGAAAAGGCCGAGGCAGTTTTTCGGGAGACGATACGGTTACGGCTGACATCGTCACGACGCTCAAGTGAAATTGCGGCTCCGATGATCAACCTTGCAATGCTCCTTTTGGATAAGCTAGAGTTTGAAGAAGCCAAAGAGCTTCTCGAAACCGCTTATGGCTTTCTGAATCCCTCAGATAACCTTGTGCTCCGCTTGGAGTGTGTCGGTGACTTAGCCGCGTGCGCTATTGAATCCGGTGATCATAAAATGGCTATGAGATACCTGGATGAGGCTATAAGCCTGGCTGAAAGTGAGTACGGGTCTGGCTCTATTCCAGCGTTGGAATGGAAAGGCCAGAGGTATTACTGCATAATGGCGGATATGCCCTTTCATTCCACAGCTGATGTCGAGGAAACAGAGCAAGGGGTCCTCTCGATGCTGGCTGGCCTCAGAACGATGCGCACAAGATCAGTTGACAGGCAAAAGACTCTGTTGGAACTTGGGCAGTGGTACTACCATATTGGAGATACTGAAAAAGCTATCAATACCTTTCAGTGCGTACTACATGAGATTGAAACGGTTGGGGAGACAGCGGAGACCATCAACACAAGAGCTCAAGTGTTCAACCTCTTGAGCTTGGCATACTGGGACTCGGGCCGGTTGACAGAAGCAATCGGCTATTGTGATAAATGCATTGACGTTGGCGTTCCGGGGCAAAAACAAGCGGCTCTTGCAAATCGGGCAGTTGCCTGGCGCGACGCTGGACAACTAACCTTGGCCGAGAATTATTTGTCTTCAAGTGCCCCTTCAGAGCCCTATACCTCACTGGATTTTGTGAATCTTGCAAGCATATATGCTCTTCAAGGGAGAACGACCGAGTCTGGACGATTATACGATCGCACGTTAGAAGCTATGCAAGCAGCAAACATACAGCACACACATAGTTATTTCTTAACATTGCATAACCAAGCGATACTCTACGAGAAATGCGGCAACTATGAGGCAGCACTTGGCAATCTTGAATCCGCTTTTGAGGGCAAGCAGGCTGCGCTCGGAATGTGCAATGCAGCGACTTTAAAGACAGCTATGGCACTACGGAGGCTTCTAATAAAAAATGACAGGATAGATAAGGCCAGGGAACTGGAACAAAAAATATCTCCTTTTTATATATATGCTTAGTCTGGGTATGTTCGGAGATAATGAGATAAAATGGCGCAGAGAACAGCTGAATACGAAATACGCGTATAAGAAAGAGAGGATCTCCACGTATTGTGCTTTACTTAAACAAGGCAATGACATCTTTGTGGAGTTTAAAAGTCGATATAGCCATTGACCCATCAGGGATATCCGTTTTAGCGCAGTACAAGAAGCAACAAAGAGTTTCTTCAGCAACGTATTACATAAATCTATATATTATAGTAATTTCTACCTTACGTCACAGTGGCGTATCTAAATTATAAGTATTATAGATCTTATTCTCATAGAGGCCACTAATACTCCATAGGGCTAATTGTTAAGTGAGATATGGAAGTATTGAACTGAGCTAGCCTGTTAGTCTTGAGAGACAGGAAGACGATTATAAATACCGTCCTTCGTACCCTTGCCAAGCCTCTCGCTATACACCCAAGGTCGCGCAATTTACACAAAAATTCATCCGTCACAATGTATTACCGCCTATCACTTATACTGAGCTGTGTAGGAAGGGTACTGGCAGTTCCTAGTTCTCAATTTATCATGTCGACCGACAAAGCGCAACATGCCCCACCAAATCCGGACCCCATCAGCCTTTCAACACTTCCTCTCCCACCAGTTGCACCCAGTAACGAACTCGAAGCTTGTACGCCAGCTGTGAATCGAAATGGCACTGGATGCATGACTCTCGCTTCAAACCAGGACTTCCAAGCAGGTGGCTTTTTACCTGATGGAAAGCATGTTTTGGTCCTCGTCACCTTCACAGGCGCTCCGTCGTCTCCGGACCCAACCAGCGTTTACAATGGTAGCCAGATCATCGTCGTCAAGACCGACGGTAAGGTATTTCCCAGCGGAAGTCCATGGAAGTGTCTCACTTGTGGACTGGTTGAGAAAAACATAAGAGGTTTCAGCCCGACATATAGCTACCCCCAGGCATTTGGCGACGGAAAAAGAGTTCTGTTTGGCACCAACATACTCGATTGCGGGGAGCATAAACTGGTTGATACGGCCTGTACACCCGAATGCACCCATGTTTATCCCATACGGTGGAATAACAGCCCTGATGGGACCGGGGAGGGCGGTGCTATTCGGGAACTGCGTTTACACCCCGACGACGTCCATCTTGGGTTCAATGCTTTCACGATTAACGGTCGAAAGCTCGGCCAGTACGCGTACTTCGGTAGATTGAAGTTCAACGCAAAGCCAACAGTTGGCGTACCGCTTGTTCCTCGTTACGATCTCGTCGAAGTCACCCGACTGTTCAACCCAGAAGCAGAACAACCTATTGCGGCGCATGGTGGACACATCACCATAAACCGGGACGCCATAGCTGTAGGTGAGCTTCGTGGTTTCAGCGGCAGTGGAACTGAAGTCACGTACATCGGCTACCCGGCCGAATCCTCTAACATTGATGTATTCGCTGTTCACTTGCTGACTGGCAAGGTCCGGCGTCTTACTAGCCACCCAGAATACTGTGATCCTCTTGCTATCTCACCTGACGATAATTGGATGGTGGTTTTGGATACACGGGAAACAGACCGTCAAATGTGGCTCTCTGGCATGAGACACATCCCGCCCATTACTGACCTCATTAGTACATCAATTACATCCTCGACAAGAAACAACGGCCAGAAAAGATTCTTCCGGCCGTACCTTTTGGATCGTTATGGTGATCGCGGGGAATACTTTGGCCAGAGGATCAATGGAGAAGGGGAAGGCGTTCCTGGTAGTGGCGACTATAATGACCCCGAATGGAATGCAATGGCTGACCCGAGATGGTCTCCGGACTCCACCCAGATTGTGTACGGTGAAGCATTAACACTTCCTCCTGCGTGTGGTGGCACAAACCCGCTTCTATGTTATCCCTCTAAGGAGCCGGGAGGTAGACGAGTACGTGTAATCGTGGCAACCCTGACTGCTCGGGAGTCCCTCAATCCTCCTGCAGTCAATCCAATCTCAGACGAGGTCCCATGGGGTGTAAAGTACTCTCCAGGAGACATTGATCCACAGCGTCCCGAGCCGACACTTGGAAACTACACGCTGATGGGGCTCAGGTGTGGATATGCGGATGTTGAAATCGTTGGGGGAGATGATGCATCTATCAATGAGATCAATGTAGTGTATCATCACTTCTCAGATGATGGATCAACATTTCTATCAGGATCAGAAACAGTTCGCGCCACGTTCCCATCTCTGACGCTCAGTCATGTCGACTGGTATTCTGACCTGACTCAAACTGGAAGCTCAAAGAATACCAAGAGGACAAGCCTGGATGGGTTTCACCTCACTATTGACGTTTTGAAGAACATATTCCAGGCAAACGGGACCATGAACACCACAATTGATGGTCATCTCTATACACAGCCTGCGAACAGAACCTGAGACAACGGGGGTAGGTAGCTTGTCGCAATCTATTAAGACATCTCGCCGCAATTTATCTATAAATACATACATCTGACTATCCCTCCAAGTTCTAGGTGTCTGATAGCAGGGATGGGCTATGATATACCTGCTGAGGCTCCCCGTAAGCGTTGAGGAAATTACACACTGTGTAAAGGATACTCATCCACCGTATATCTAGGCTTTTCGTCCCCTAGCTTGTTGATGACTTGGCTTGGGTGGAAGAGATTGAAGGCAATAGCCACAAAAGACATGAGCGTCGCATCGAAGATGTAAATCCAATACTCTTCAGCCTGCAGCGCTCCGTCTTTTCCAAGAACATATTCCGCGACACGGAAAACAGACCGAACGAGGATAAACAGGCTCGAGGCATAAAGGATGAAGATCAGCTTCTCCCAAGGAGCATTCAAGACAAGAGATCGAGATGTTGGACGTGACCGAATCCGCATGTGAAAAACAACAGTGACAACCATGAAAAAGCCAAAAAAGAGGATCTGAATGAGCAATCCGCCAACGATCATGTTCTCACCCATCTTAACGTTGTCTTTGGACTTTGCTGAGGCAAGCATACCGCCACCTCCACCCTGTGCCAGGAAAGATAGTACGTCTCCGATGACGAAGACCTTGGTCAACCACTTCGTTCGAATGAGGGATAAGTGGCCGGCATCCAAAAGAACTATCAATCGCCCCAATATCATGTAAATAGAAGCGGCGAGGAGTGCGGGACCAAGGAGGAGCAATAACGATTGCATGATGTATGGGTTCTTGGTGTAGTCCGGAGCTTCGTTCGCAGAGAGTGCACGGCCAACGTAGCCAAATGCCTCGACTGTTGAAGATCAGCATTTTCTCATAGACGTGAAAACATGCATACTTACAGAGGCAGCCGATAAGAAATGGTATAAAGTACCATGTTCGATGTCGGAACATCTGCCATAAGTGAACGAGAGCGGCGGTGATGAAAATGACGACAAATACGGCAGCTGCTGGTAAGGAGGGCTCATAATTGTAGAAAGTAAAAGCTGCCATTGTGTTGACTTGAAAGAGTGATGGAAATGAAAATGTTAAATGATTGCGGAGATTGAAGTCTAATGCAGTTGAGTGCGTTCTAGTCTGTAATGACAGGTAATCGGATAAGAAAGAGAAAGAAAGATAACAAAAGAGATAACACACTAATGGAAAAAAAGAAATGTGAAGCATGTAATGAGAGAAGATCAGAAATTATTTATCTATATTGCTAAAGTACTTATAGAAAGCATTAAGGAGTCGTGTATTATAATACGCGGACATGGCGGCCCCTGAATTCCCAGGGACGCGTACGTAACACGGCAAGTTCCTACAGGAGGGCGATCAGACTGCAGATGTCTTAAGCTTATTTTAAACTCCCTTGACTACCTTAGCCATCGAATTTGCAGTGTACGTCCGCATTGGTTATTCAGGTGCGGATGCTGCGGAAGGCCCGTTTGCTATACACGTATAGCCAGTACCAGCAGGGATATCCGGACGCGTATAAGTGGGACAAGTTTCGCGTATCGCCATTGATAGCAAATACGCTGGAATTTCCTAATTATAGAATTTCTCTAGCAGTATAAATACCGCGGTATTTGCTCTTAGTTGCCTGCTTCCATTGGGCATGGCCATTCTTTTATACGCCCGGGATGCTGTCAATATTTACAACAGCTCTTCCGTACCTTTGGCTAGAGTTTCCAGCTAGCAAGGAACAAAAAGGGAGAGATAGTCACAGTCGCTAATCACCACGCGGTATCTATGGTATAAAATTTGATATGCTACTGTAGTTGCTATAACGCAGCTGTCAGTATTAGTTCATAATATACCAGATCTTGAGCTCAGCCTTATCTCTGAAAAACTGTTCATTGTCGCTCAGTCGGGGTTATCTATTTATAGTAACACCAAATGCATCATCAGTCCACCAAAAATCCAGACGTGCCGAAGAAAAGACCCCACTGTAGTGACCCTTTCGGGGCCCTTTGGTCGTGTTAGTCGATTGCGATCAGTCAAATAGCATTTCCCGTTTACGAGAAAAATAGTGGAATGCACGTGTGACAGCCGAGTCTTTCGTCGCGTTTTTTTCGGGTTTCTTTTCAGCCTCTTTTCCAACTCAGTATCCCTTCTTAATTGGATTTTTCGAAAATGCTAAAGCCCGAGACACGTCTGGAATGGGCCTTTGTTGGCATAACGGCTGCTCAGGCTATTATCATCATTTCTCTGCAAACGTAAGCCCACGAATTTTTTTCTTTCTTTCTGGCACAAATCAACTCACAGTATCAGGGCCATTCTTGTGAAGTACCTTGATTGGGTGAACCCTGTTGTGTATCAAGTCCCTATCTCATATGTTACGCCTGTGGCCTCTACAGTATCGATTATCAGTTTTGGGTTCCAAGCTGTTCTGTCTGTGGATTCGTGCCGCATTAAGAACAAGGTCCAACTATGGACTCAATGTATTCTCAACATTTGCTTCTCGATCTCCATTGGTATGGAATACTTTCAGGTGAAAGGCGCCGCGGAAAGAGTCAGTCATGGGGAAGACATGTACAAAGCGCCTTTTGCAGACAATAGTATGCCGTATTGGGATGTTGCTGGCCCATTGTCAATCACCTGCATTGCTGTATCATCGGCATGCAGTCTTTGTATGTGCGCATTGGCTTACAATCTTCACATGGAGTTCTCCTGGTCTTTATACGAGCACATCAGCCCGGACGTGAGGATGACAGCGAGGCATGTCAAGTACCTGGTATGTGACCAAGAGCCCTAGTAGGATGTGTACTAAACCTGATAGGCATACCTCGTGTTTCTCAAAGTCTCTCTCTTACTGCTAAACTTGTTTCTCATCACGTATGGTCTCGTGGATGTCCACTACCGAGAGCCAGAGTTTGGACTGACTATGGCAATCATTCCCGTCTCAATTATCCACGCCATCCTTGCTAGTATATGTGTCAAAAAAGAACACAGGCTAGGCATGGCATTGGTGATAGTGTGTAATCCCCTAAAAACAATATTGCTAGAACTAACGCCGGTCAAGATGTTTCATATAGCAGCGATAGTATACCTGATCACGCGACTGATAGTGCTAAATGGCGATGGCCTGCTAGCACGTACATTGATGAAGGAAGAGATGTTGCTTTTTGCCTCATTTGCCCTTTCTTTTAACATAGTATCTGTTGCTTTTGCTGTCCTGTGCGTGCTCAATTTCGGAAAGGGATTGAAGCCGCTACTACAAGGCCAGGACACAAACAACAAACCTACTTCAACGAGCGCATTGGAGCTCAGCCCGCGGCACCTCAGCGTTCGGACTATGAACACTGAGCGGATGTCAAAGCGTTTTGACATGGATTAGATCTCTATTGTTTGTTGTCTACGGTACAGATTTCGTAATCCTTATACCCCTTGCAAAGTCTCCACTGCTTATCTGAAAACCCCCCTCAACCCATGCTCGAAGATAGAGCGGTGATGGTAACAACGCTTTCTTGACCATATCCGCTAGTACAGCCGAGGCAGCGGGTAACGTTCCCGCCACGCTACCCGATATCCGCAAAGAGTGTCCTAGTAATCACGGCGTTTACTCTTGGTTTGCTGCCCGCACCAATATTGCGCAAGTTTAATTATAAGCTTAATTCGCACCCAGCCACCGTTTGCTCATTTATCGCTCGCAGGAAGATTGAAAGCAGTATGCCTTAGGTGCCATGGATGTCCAATACGAGAAGAAAACTTGCTCTTAGTCTTGCCGCTCTTGTTCCATGTATTCAAAGGACCTCGACTGCCTTGACTCTCAAAATACCAGCACACTTCAACTCGATACATATGCAATCAGCACCAACATCAGTTCCCCGATTGAAGATGCGGGTTTTCGGAGTGTTTGATAAAAGTTCGCTGCCATAGTCGTACTGCCAAGTGATAGCAGTGGATCAGAGAGCTTGGCAGTACAACAAATCGCGGGGTCAAAATTATCGTATTCGATAATGATTGTCACTTACTAGTATGAAGAGGGAAGCTCAGTGTAACACCGGGACTTGGCTCGGAGGCATCTGAACATGTATAAAAGAAGGTGACTCAGGCTTCAAGAGACCTTGACTATCAAGCAACGATGCATTCTCTTGTGTTTTCAATACTCCTTTCCGGAGCTGCAGCACTCTCTTATGCCGGGAATAAAGTGCCCTTTGAGGAAGATCCTCCCCAAATCGCTGCCAACTTTCCGGATGTAGACCAAAAGCTCTACTCTCCAGCCTTTATCAGTCCTGAGACTGTTGCTCCAGGTTTCGCCAATGGCACGTCAGCACCAAACTCCCAGCAGACGCTGGAACAGTTCTTGTGGACGCTTGCATCGCGAAACGAGTGGATGACCTATCACAACCCTGTATTTACATCTGAAGAGGGACGCTCGATTCCTTATGTTGTGTTGTCTGCATCAAAATCGCTCTTGCAGACATCGCCAGTGGGCAACACCACTAACAAAGTCCGAGTCTGGCTGCAAGGCGGAGTTCATGGGAACGAACCGGCTGGCGAAGAAGGACTGCTTGCACTCCTTGGCAAAATGGATGCCGAACCGGGATGGGCACTTGGACTTCTGGAAAAGCTCGATGTTATTGTGCTTCCACGGTATAACCCCGATGGATCGGCTTATTTCCAGCGTCTTCTCGCGACAAGCTTTGACCCCAATAGAGACCATACCAAGATGGCTTCGCAACAGACCATGGAAGTCAAGCAGTTGAACCTGAAATTCAATGCCCATGTTCATCTTGATTGCCATGAGTACGGAGCCCGAAGAGGGTTGACCTATGAGAACAAGACCTATATCCCGGTCCAGGACAACCAGTTCTCAGCTTTCAAGAACCCAAATGTCCACGCTGATATTCGATCAATGGCGGAATCTCTGTTTGTCCCAGAAGTCGCCAGCGCTCTGCGAAAGAAGAACCTTACTACGAATGGCTATGTTGTTGCATCACAAGAAAATGACACCATCAAGCTTCAAGACTTTGTCACCGATACTCGAGGCGAAGTTACTGTTTTCCTCGGTCAAGGACTGGCTTTCCTCTCAGAGACGAGAGGGATTGGGATTGGAGATCGCAACTTTCAGCGCAGAACAACAGCTGGGTTGACTGCTGCTGAGACGGTCTTACAAATTGCTGCTGATAATGCTGAGCTGGTATATGAAACCGTTGAAGAAGCGAGGAAGGACTTTATCGAAAATGATCACGAGATCATTGTAAGGGACCAGCCAAGATGGATGGAGACGACATGGCCATACCTCGATGCTGAAACTGGAAACATCACAGAGGTTTCTGTTTTGTTCGGCAACAACACTCCCCCCGCGAGTAACCTTACCCGCGCTCGTCCCGATGCTTACATCTTCAGCAGAGCTTGGGCCAACGCAGCCCTTCGCCTTCGAGCTGCTGGTGTTGTCGTGGACGAGCTTGCTGTCGACTTTGAAGGTGAGGTGGAGGCATACAACATTACATCTGCTACGCTGGCAGACACGAAGTATGAGGGCATTGCATTGACTACAGTAAATACGGAGTTGAGCAGAAAGATGATGAAGTTTCCCGCTGGGGCTTATTGGGTGGGCACGAAACAGCAGCATGCAGCTCAGGCCTTTGTCAGACTGGAACCTGAGAGTCCAGACGGGTTTGCCACGTTCAATATTTTGCCTGTCAATGTAGGGGATGAGTATCAGGTCTATAGAATTCCGTCCAAGAGTCAATAGTGAAGTACAGTAGAGTAATAATATGAACAGATGTATACATTAATTAATTCTGAGGTTCTAACATGTTTCCTGCGAAAATGGTGCATGGGGCATGGGGCATGCCCCCGATATGTCTTGAACTAGTTAAATTCCCGTAGTAGTTATGTGCTTCTCCGGATGTCTCCAGCGAACCTCGAGGTACGCAAACGCTACGACTGCCAGCAAAGTTACAGTTGGAGATAGCCAGTAGGGTCTTGGATGGCTGATATCGGATAATGGTCTAGCGTGAAAAATATTAACCGACGGATATTTAACCCCTGCTAATTGACAAGTGTATGTATCCACTGACAGAGACCAATGATGTTCTAATGAGCTGCAGATCTTGTTTACAATAGGCCGGCGGAGTGATAAAAATCCCTCCAAGGCGTCTTAGTGCATTGAGAAATATTTGTAAGAATTCAAGTCCTCTTTCTACTCGGGGTTCAGACTAAATCGACTAATGCAAATCATAAATCTAGTAGAATTGCCATAGCTGCAGACACCTCATTCTTGATCTCTTTTACTATCCTAATCTCATACGTCTCAAGCCATCTATCACATTTTTACTCGAGGACACAGATTCATCAAACATCACAACAGAATGTCGTCGGCCTCTTCACCCCCAGCCCTTGTTATGGGCGGAGCAGGCTTCAGCTACCAACTGAATCCTGAGCCTGAATCTCTTCCTATCGTCGACATCCTCTTGCGCGCCTTCGACCTTGGCGTCCGCACTATTGACACATCACCATACTATGAGCCCTCAGAGCAACTCATGGGCGCTGCGTTATCAGATCCCAGACTTCAGTCCAAATACCAACGTAGCGACTACGAATTAATGACCAAGGTTGGCCGCATAAAGGAAAATGTGTTCAATTACTCCCCGGACTGGATCCGGAAATCTGTTGCTAGGTCGTTGGAGCGGTTTGGGACTACGTATTTGGACGTGGTCTTTTGCCATGATGTTGAGTACGTATCCCTAGACGAAGCTGTTACCGCTGTCGGTGTACTGCTGGAACTCCAACGAGCTGGAGTTATACTGCGGGTTGGAATCTCAGGCTATGATATTGATGTCCTGGCCGAAGTTGCTTGCCTTGCGCGGAAGAATTACGGACACCCTGTCGATGTTGTCCAAACCTGGGCACAGCTCACCCTTCAGAACACACAAGCCGAGAACCGTGGTTTTGACCGGTTCCGTGCCGCTGGTGTAAACTCAGTATTCTGCTCCAGTCCACTAGCTGTTGGACTATTGAGGACAGGTGGTATTCCTCTTGGTCTGACGGGTGATTGGCACCCTGCTCCTCAAGGACTACGAGCTGCCGCAGCTGAAGCCGCTGAGTGGATGGACAAGCACGGAGACGGAGAAACTCTATGTTCGCTCGCGATGCAATATGCCATTGTGAAAGCGAAGCAGAACTGCACCCCCTCGTTCTCGATCTCAACCATATCAGGAATCAGCACTCTTTCAGACCTGGAGCAAAATGTGGTTGCAGTCAAGAGAGTACTCAAGACTGATAGAAACTCTGAAAGCTTGCTGGACTGGACCGAGCTAGAACTCCAAGCAGTGGAGAGCAGATTGTCGCTCGCTGAGCGTGTTCGTCTTATCTTTGGGGAGTGGTTAGACTACGACTTTTCTGGGAAGAAGCTCAAGACAGCGACGAGTGACTCCAATGAAGAGAACACCAGCGATTCTGATGCAGTAAATATCACAACACAGAAGAATAAGGAGTTGAAGCAATTTACAGCGATCGGAGTAGTAGCGTAAAGAATCGTGCGCATACATAAGTTTATATCAGATGTCGCCCGCGGAGGAAAGACAATCTTCTTCAAATGCCTATAACGCCCTTTCCTTCTCAGATATTTCATATTTGCTTCCTTTGGCGCCCTGGTCATTAGAATAGCTATCAATATACGCATCCCATTCCCTACCGCTTCCCTAAGGGTTACGAGACTGTGGCATTTGTTCGCCACGATGGCTGTGTAGTGAGCTGTGCAAGTACACTATCCTCGTCAAGATCTGTATTATATTTGTCAGCAGAAATATCAGGTATGATGCCATCGAGCAATGGTGACTATCCTACCGTCTAGGAACACATCCGTTGGTAGTCGGAAGGGGACGTCATAGAGTTTATACGTCGCCTATTCCCAGCTCCCAGCTCCAAATGTCTGCAAAATGATGACAAACCTCAAGGTGGCTTTTTGAGCTCTTTGTCTTTCTGCCCTGCTATAATTAGCCCCGTGCAAGATCGTCTTTCCTTATCGTGACTGCCGGGACGATTTGACTGGTGAGGATATGCCAAGAGTCAAGACTAAGTTAGTGGGGGTCTGTAGCATAGGAGAAACTGTGACAGGTATCAAGTTCAAAATGAAAGTGACAGTGGTGTTGAATCTATAGTACGACTTAAATACATCGCGACCTCTACAACGCTCTGACTCTCGGTTGGTTAATGACTGCGGTTGCCTCGGTGCTTGTCCACCAACTCGAATCATCACCTGGATATGCAAATCTCGCCAGACTTTCTGGCTTCATCTCCACACTATATCCCGGCTCCAAGGGAGTGACATAATGTCCGTTAACCACCTGTGAAGGATGGTGAAAATGCTCATGCAAATGATCCACATATTCCAAAACGCTCTTACGGCCACTGATGACAACGTAATCAATGGTGCTCAAATGCTGAGTATATTCTGGGAGTCCTACACCGCCTGAATGAGGTACAATGGGGACGTTGAATTTGGCAGCGAGGAGTAGAATTGCCAGAACCTCGTTTACGCCGCCGACACGGCATGCATCGGGCTGGATGATGTCCACGGCGCCTGCTTGGAGGAGCTGTTTGAACATGACGCGGTTCTGGCACATTTCACCTGTTGCCACCGCGATGGCTCCGTGACTTGTGTTGGATAGACCTTGGCGGATAGCAGCGTGTCCGAGAATGTCGTCTGGAGATGTTGGTTCCTCGATGAACCATGGTTTGAACTCTGCGAGAGCGTTCATATGCGTGATGGCTTCAGTAACAGACCAGACCTATAGTATAGGGTTAGTTAACAGATCTCGGAACGAGAGCTTGGCCGTACCTGGTTTGCATCGACCATGAGCACGTTGCCCTTATCGTAGCCCAAAACTTCACGGGCAACCTTTAATCTCTGCCGATCTTCCTCAAGATCTGTGCCAACCTTGAGCTTGAAGTACTTGAAGCCCTGTTGTACACTCTCCTCAAGAAGCTTCTTCATCTTCTCTTCACCATATCCCAACCAGCCAGCACTAGTAGTGTACGCAGGAACAGCGCGGTTGTTCAAAGCTTCCTGGATCCTCTCCGCTTTACCCTTTTGTGCTGCTTTCAGTATTTCCAATGCATCATTAGGACTCAGCACATCGGAAATGTAGCGGAAGTCAATACATTGGACGACTTCTTCTGGCGTCATGTCGGCAACGACACGCCATACAGGCTTTCTTAATTTCTTTGCCCATAGATCCCAGATTGCATTCACGAGGGCGCCAAGAGCCAGATGTATAACACCCTTCTCAGGGCCTACCCAGCGTAGCTGGGAATCTGATGTCAGGTAGCGCCATGTTTTACCCCAATTCTTTGTTAGCTCAGAAAGATTCTTGCCCTGGATCAAAGGTACAAGGAGGTCGATTGCGCCACACACGAGTTCATTGCCGCGACCAATTGTGAAGGTCTACGAATACCGCGTGAGATTCTGTTGAGCACAGGTTTGGGGGTACAATACATACCATGCCATGGCCTGTAAGGTTGGGGTCGTCAGTGGTAAGGATGCAAAAAGCCGCCGAGTAGTCTGGTGAAAGATTCATGCCATCTGAGCCAGCCTTGTCTAAGGATGTCTGAGGCCCTAGTTAGCGCTTGTTAAGCCCCCAATCTCTCAAAGTACCTACAGGAAACCGCACATCGTGTGACGTAATATTCTTAATAATAACCATGATGTCTTGTAGGTTAGTAGATGAAATTATTAGGATTTGAGTAATTTGTGAAGCTACACATGCCTTCAAGATGCTTGAAATAGGGAGCCTTATATAACATAAAATCCGTTTCTGCCAAGGCCTATGGTAATATCGTTCCACGCTTCAACCTCAGAATTGCCAGCAAAACGCGATCAAAGTGTCCTCGAACTAGCAACAAAGTTATTGCTCTATCTTTCCCGAAAACGGACAAGTAAGTATTCTATAATAAGGAATTTAAGGGCAAGCCTGACACCAAGCCAGCACTTTTTTGCCGACGCTTTAAACTTCAATTGTTGACATTGTAGGGTAGTGTAGAATTTCCCAAGAACAGCCTAGTCTCTCCCCTCTTACCCAGGCAATTTAATGATTGGCCCAGCCCGATACCGCCGGATAAATTATTCCACGCCCCGACGGAAAATTACTAAATATCCACATCTCGCACGGATATTTTCGTTATCTCTTAATTATCCTGATAATAGCGGGCTTCCCCACGATTTCCTATCAGTGGATAAACATGGATCCTCATCAAAATGAACCGCGTCAACATGCCAAGAGGGATCCACCAAATGGACGGAAGAGAACAAGACTTGCTTGCGACAGATGCAGCACTCTAAGAGTCCGTTGTGATGGCCAGCAGCCGTGGTAAGTGTCAGACGAGCAGATCGCCAATTACAAGCAAGATACGCAAGAGCTTACGCTGAATACACTCTAGTCGTCGTTGTCAAGGTGAGCAAGCATTCTTTACCTGCTGGAGACAAGGACTTGCTGACCAATATATGCTTTAGAATACCAATCAACATGTCATTATACACGAAGTATCGGTAGGCGTGGCCGTAAGCCCAAGTCAGCAAACCGAGCACAACAGCAGCAGGCACAGCAGGACCGAGAGCCTGACTCATCAGAAGCTGATTGTGATCTCGAGCGAAGCACCCTGAATTCACAGCCCGAGCAGAGCGGAACATATGACGTACGGGAAAGCCCCGAGCTCCCCACAAATCCCCAGGACACGGTCTCATCGCACTACTCGTCCAGCCACTCATCCCATCATGATGCTGTATCACTGGACATGCAAGCCGATTCAATCACGGCACCAAGTTACGACCAGCTGTATAATGTAGCCGACATTCAGACTTCCTATCCTCTTCCTGATTTCGACCTCGCAGTCCATCATGGTGCCGACTCTCTCCACGAATCTCCTACACGCGAACGAGCTTCGACCATTACCCAAGACTTGCCATCTCGTGCATGCCGTTACAAGTGTCTCGAGCCAATAATTCCATTGCTACACGGTATTATCGACGCTAGGCTTGTTTGCGAACTGTTCGAGCTTTACTTTGTTGAGCCAGGGGGATCTTTGTTTAAGTGTTCCTCGCCATATGTTCTAGCTCATGTTATGCGCAAAGAATCGTTACTTCGAGCAGACAATCCACGGACATGCACGCCAGCACTATTGGTTACAATGCTCTGGGTCAGTGCACAGACAGCCGAGAGTTCCTTGTTTCTGCTGCCGGGCCAGAAAGCGATTGTTTGTGAAGAGCTGAGAAAATTGATGATGGGTCTGATCCAAGGGAGGGACCGTGATGTTTGGAACAGAACTACCAGTCAGTACCTTTTTATCCTTCTCGTAAACTCTGCCAACTCAAGCTATTAGGCGGGCCCCTTGTGAGAGATCTTGAGTATGCTGCCACGGCCGGAGACCAAAACCGGCAAGAGTACCACGTTGGATCAACCTCTACCGTCTCTCCACCAGTACCTCTAGTTGACGATGTCCTCATGTTCATCCTCGTCACCATCGTCTCTTCGGGCGGCGACTTTAAGACCGATTGCCTTCGATGGTGGAACAAGGCACTACGGCTGTCTCACAATATGGGATTGAACAGAGAAGACTCGCTTGAGAACAGCTTTACCCAGTCAGAAACATCTCTGTGCACGAGCCAAACAACCTCTTGCGGTTGTAGGTCCTGTGAAGCTTCCCGGACAGGGCTGACCATGTCAGAAATCCGGGAAGAGCGTCGGAGAGCGTTTTGGTTAATCTTTTGCCTCGATCGTCACCTGGCCCTATCGTTCAACGCACCACTCCGAATCCTCGATGATGAGTGCCAACTATATGCACCGCTGTCGGATGAAGCTTGGGCTGCCTTGTCAACAGGACGAGACCCTCAAGGTGTAGTATTGGATAGAAGCTCACACTCCACAACGTTCGGAGCTCCAACTCGTATATCGGGGATTGGCTTCTTTGAATATTTTCTCCCACTCATGACGATCCTTGGGGATGTCATTCAATTGCACAGACAAAAATCCCATCCAAGATTTGGCAATATTCGAAGACCTCAAGTTGATGGACATGAGGAAGAAGATGACCCAGCCACCGCAATGATCGAACAAGTCATGGCACAGTGTGCACAGAGCATAACTGACCTGGCTGGCTTGTACCAGGTCGATGCACTTGATGCCTCAGCAATACCAGCCAGTCAAGTTCGCACGCCACAATGTGCGATATCACCGCAACAGAGCCACGGGGACGCTGCCAGACCGTCAAATCACACCAGCCACGCCTCATCACACCGTCAACACGCGCAAGCTCAGCTTGTTACTGCATACAGCACATTCATACTACATGTTCTTCACGTGCTTCTCCACGGGAAGTGGGATGCCGTCTCAATGCTGGATAATAAAGATGGCTGGATACCATCTGTAGGCTTTATGAAATGTGCATCTCATGCAATAGCTGCGTCTGACGCCATGTCGCGAATTTTGACATGTGATCCTGAACTTTCTTTCATGCCATATCTCTTTGGCATTTATCTTTTGCATGGAAGCTTCATCTTGTTGCTTTTTGCAGATCGAATGCCTCAGCTTGGCCTAAACGAATCTGTCGAGAAGGCTTGTGAAATTATTATACGAGCTCATGAGGTTTGCGTTGTGACTTTGAGCACCGAGTTCCAGGTATGTTTCCCGTGATGCAGTGTATCCAAGGGCCCGATCCAATGCTAACTTCTATGCGTAGAAGCGGTTCCGAAAAGTGCTTAGATCGACTCTATACAGTGTGAGGAGTCCAGCGACATCTAACTTGGAAGAGAGTAAGGCTCGCCGCCGAGCCTTATCTTTGTACCGATGGAACGAAGGGGCAACTGGGCTGGCACTATAGTTCTTGTCGCTTAATGGAACTGATTAATAAGTCCACCAGTAGACACTGGACCTCCTTCCATAGGTAATAAGACATAAATCCGTTACTTGATATGCGCGACAGGGTTTGTTATTGGCGTTGTTACAAATTCCCTAGCTACTCGACGTTTAAGGTCATGTGCTTTACGTTGTGAGCTAAATGGGCTATTGGCAAATTGGGACATTGGTGTTCTTTACCTTTGAGCCCTGGTGGCTGAAGTCTCTTTTAACCTCCCACAGCCTTATCACAGCAACTGGGACAAGTAATTAATGGATAGTATCACCAAACAGAACTTGGTGTTAAACGTGTGAGGATTCACGAGTGGAGTACCAAGCGCGGACATAGAGGGCCAGCACAACAAGACAAATCACGAGAGTGGAGCATGAATAGACAATCAACCAAGATACAGCCACTTGAGTTTATTGCTAGGCCCTAAGGGTAACTTCCAAGCGGGCTAAGAATTCGAGGAGACAATATCAGGAGAACGTAGAATAGAACAGGCTCACTTTACCAGAGACGCCAACGCTGCGGAAATAGGTATGGAGATCCATCATGCCTTGACCTCCCCAACCACTGTCTCATGGCGTTGCTCGTCCTGGCTTCCCTTCTCTCCCCATTCGGCGATGCTGGATGGTTCGGTTACAGTATTCTCAAAGGCATCAATGCCCTTCTTGTAGCTAGGCAGAACATTGACGCAGAATGGGAAACTCCAAGCAGCCACAAAGAATGCCAGAGGAACAACCATGGCCATTCCCGTACCGTGTCTGTCGGCCGCGACGCCAGTAAGAGGGGGGACACAAGCACCACCAATGACACCTCCAATGATGAATCCGCTACCGCGCTTGGTATGTCGGCCAAGTCCTCTCATGCCAAGAGCCACGATCGTCGGGAAACAGATGGACTCAAAGAACAGCACCACGTAGAGCATTGCGATTCCTGTATTGCCTTTCTCTGTAATTGAAGGGCAGAGGAAAATCACACACATGCTCAAGAATACGAGAAAGACGTGGCGAGGCTTGAAGTATTTCATGAGGAAGACGCCGAAGAAGCGACCGACAGCAAAGGTAGCCTGTGCACCTGCAAAGAGTTTGGAGCCGGTGGAATCGCTGGTATTCTTTCTCGTTTCGGTGGCATAGTTGATGAACATGCTTGCAATGCCCACTTGAGCTCCGCAGTAGCAGAACTGAGCGAAGGAAGCGTGAAAGAGCCGGTATTGCTTGCGAAGTGGCTTATCGTGAGTTTCGGAGTTGGAGGATTCCGCTTGCTGAGCCATATCTGTATTCGAGAAACACTCGTCAGAATTGACGACTTCCAAGTTTACCAGGGGCATTGAAACGTACCAGCATCGGTGATCTCCGGAATGTTCGTGAAGAAGAACAAGGTGGCGAGCAGCAAGACGAATACAGCGATGGAAAGATACACCCAATGCACATTCGCCAATGCCTTTTCATCGTCAAAGTTGAAAAAGACATAAGAACCCAGAACAGGTGCAACGACCGAGCCGATACCGTTGAAGGCTTGTGACAGGTTGATTCGCATTTCGGCATATTTGGGAGGACCGCAGACTATTTCGGGTTAGATATCAAGGCGGCAGGAGAGTCACTACAAAGGCTTACCAGTGATGTAAGGGTTGGCAGCTGTCTCAAGAGAACCGAGACCATTACCGATGATGAAAATGGCTGCACAGAAACCGCCAAAGGACTTTGCTTTGATGCAGGGAATCGCGATCAGGGCGCCGACAGCATAGAGACTAAGTCCCCAGATAAAAACAGCCTTGTAAGAGTAGTGTCGTAGGATCCACGCGGCATGGCCAAGAGAAGCAAGCGGGTAGGCACTATCGGAGTATAACGGTTAGATATATCATGGCATAGGTTTGTGAATGAGACGAACCCAAAGTAGGCAGCTTGAAGCCCGGCAGATCTTGCCCTATCGATGTGCAGGGTCACCTGGAAATGCTTGTTCAGAGTATCCAAGAGACCATAGCTGAAGCCCCAAAGGAAGAACAAGACTGTGACAAGTGCAATAGGCCAGATGGACTCGCGCAAGGTAAGGTCTGCGGCTTTGGTCACTCGATCGTCTGAGACTTTAAGCGACCTCTTCTTGAAAAAAGCTCGAACGCCCATTTTGATGATTTGGATTGTGATTGAAGTTAGAATATTTCGTGGGAAGGCAGTAAGATACAGAGCCAGATAGCTGACTTTCCTTGCTGACGGAGAGGAGCTGCAGTATGGAGGAGCTTGAATTATTTATATCCACTTCACATGTAGATCTTGAGCTAAGCTACCCCATGGGGAATAGAGGAGCTTGGACGAGGAGCTGTGGTCTGGGGTAAGACTCCCGAAACTGGTAGTTAACCCGTCCAATTGGATTATTTCCTTCATAGTTCTTAGCGGGGGAGCAACAACCTACCCGACGGATAAATACACCTCGGGCTACCCCTCCCCGCTCATAACGACGATCACGCACTAGCTTTGCAGCCCTGTCACTTGACGACTGCGCATTGGGGAAGCACCTTCTTCTGTTTCGCCAGGAATGTCGTATAGCATGTGTTGAACAGCGGAAGTTGGGGGAGTTGGGGGCAGCTATGTTAGCTATCCCTCTATCTCTATTACAAGATAATCATTGTGTCACATCCAGCAGTCAGTAAGTCAAATGCTGTGGAGATAGCCACACGCAACTATCCTATAAACTCTCGAGTGGAATGGGGGCCATATGCAAAAAACCTTTAAGTTACTTACAGGCATTGCCTCTTCCATAATATGACACATCCAGCTCCCCCCTTTTTTCGCTATTGTCCTGATATAAATTTCTTCTTTCTTTAGACTGCCTTTTCTTTCCAAATAATCCACGACAAGTAGACACCCTGTCATAATGTCTGACAAGCCTAGTCGACGCTTTGCGCAAATTATCAAGCTCAAACCCCAACACGTTGAAGAATACAAACAAGTCCACGCAAGAGTATGGCCTGAGGTGCTCGCCCAGAACGAGAAGTGTAATATCCAAGACTGTACGATACAGCCTCCTCCATCCTGTCCTCAAACCAAAATAGGCAACATTAAAGCTAACAGTTTAAATCTATTGCTGGCTAGCAGATAGCATCTTTTATGATGACGAGAGCCATTATCTCTTTGCCTCATTTAAATATGTCGGCACTGACTTTGCAAGCGATATGAAAAGAATGGCCGAAAACCCATGTGTGAAGGAGTGGTGGAAGATCACTGATGCCTTTCAGGAGAGCCTTGTTCCTGGCGCTGTAAGCTCTGAGTCTATTGAGCCATCCTGGTGGAAACCCATCGAGGAAGTATTTCATCAACCTTAGAAAAAAGCCCCCCCTTGACCTAGATATAGTAGAAGTGTGAGAAGGAATTGATATACATTGAGGATAATATTCAAAGAATCTGAATCTAGCTTCAGACAATAGAGTTGGCATTACTAGATTATAAGCTGTATGCCTGCCTGGCAGTTCCAGAGAAAATCATACCCTGCTCTCCTGGGGTCAACCCTGACTCTTGACATAACTGGACAGTCGCATCACGCCACCGTGACCACGCATTCGACATATTGATAGTGCAGACAGGCCAATCACTACCAAACATAATCCGCCTCGGTCCAAATGTTTCCAGTATCACTCTGAACCATTTCCCCAGTGCCTTGCGGATGTCGTTTGAGGAGAGATCGTTGACCGCGTCCCCCATTTCTGCAAAGCCACCAGAGAACTTGATATAAGTGCACTCGTCTTGGCCCAGCTCGTACATTGCAGCACGCCAGGTCATGAAAGCGATATCTGAGACAGAATTCGAAGCGCTCATATCAGGCTTGCAGATATGATCTAGTACCAAGACTACCCTCTCATTCTCAGGGACCTTTTCTCGCGTCAATTTCGCAAACGCGACAAGGTCTTTTATCTGCTGTTCGCCTCGCCGGTGCAAATCAATACATACGTCGAATGTGAAGCCACGACGGCCTAGAAGTTTCGTGTTCTCAATGAAGGTATCTTGGAGCATAGTTCCGTGTGGCTCATCTTGCAATAGATATCGGAAACCCTTTACCTTTGACCAGGTCATCCCGGCAGCTTCTTCTACTGTGAGGAGATATAGTCTCATAGCATCGGCAGAGCTGGGAATGGGTGCCCAAAGCACCGCTCCCAGGCATAATTCTCGATCCTCGACACTATGTCCCTCACCAGGGCGCGGTTGTCCTAGGGCGATACGCTTGATCCAGGCTAGTTCATTGAGAGGACCTCTCCAACCTGAGCCATTGAGCTCCCCGGATTTCAGATCATTCTTCCGGTCCGTTTCAACGAATATAAAACCCGCCAAAGAGGCCTCCGGCGTAGTTGCCTCGCGGTATTGGTCAACGGAGTGTTGACCAGCGAGAGGGTGATCGTTTGCATACCAAGAAAGAGAATTGGTTTCAGAAGCGGGGAATAAATGGATGTGAGAATCGATGACTGGAATCATTATGGTAGGTAGAGAGCGGCGGGATGTGGCTGTAATTACACAATTGGGAGATAATATGGCAGATAGGAGAGAACTTCTAGTATCCGGTGTGCTATGTCAAACACGAGGCTTCATTGACTATCCACAAGCCGCAGAACCCATGCCATATATATTGCTTAGCAGTGTGCTAGCGGGACGGTAAGAATGGCTAGCGCTGACCCGTAACAGCGACCCGCCCGCCCAGCCATTAACAGCCGCCCGGCTCAATTTTCCGTTGCATATTTGCTGCCCTAGAAATATCCGCGCGCCCTGATCTATTATAACCTAATGGGTAGAAGCTGGATGTTGCCCTCTCTGACTCATAAACCAACATCCATGAAGAACAAAAGCTCCCCAGTGATATGGGTGCCTTGTGTCAATGTTGCGACGCAGCGCGAGTACCGCCCTCTGGGACACCTCGGCCAAATCAATGATAGCAGTGTAACCTCCCACGTCAGTAGAAACATCGATGCTGCGTTTCTGTTGTTCCAGGATATTGGTGTAGAACTCATCCGTAAAGTAACGACCAGTGCGAGAGGCCGTCGGCCAGATTGTTCCCAGAACAGAGCCGGCTCCCGCACACAACAACGCCGTGACTATACCCAGGGGCTCATCACCAGCCGCAATGCCCTGCGACGCCGAGTCGCAGGCTACCAGGGTCACGTGAGGCGCCTTGAGCTTCAGGTCAAAGATGTCTCGCACTGCAATGTTGCCGTCGGCAAGCTCCAGGCTTTGGTCGGCCAGGATGCTGCGGTCAAAGATACCGTGGCCGTGAAAGTGGAACAGACCTGACTGTTGCATCGCTTCGACGAAGAACTGCCTAGTGACGTCGGTCCCCGTCACCGCCTTGGCATCGGACGTTGCAGCTATGTTTGAAATGAGAGAGTATACGTCCTCTTGTTCCTCAGGGTCGAACCATCTGTCATCAGACTCTTGGAGCACACTCGTGAGGGTCCATTGCGTAGCGACTGATGCTGCTGGCCTCTGTCCCGAATCAACCTCAGACCAACCACCCCGCCGGCAGCATTGCGAAAAGGTGGTCAGACTCGCACTGTAGATGACTGGGTTCCGCTCGATAACGGGGACCTTGTCCGAGATGTACAAGGCATGTAGGGGTATCGAGTGAAGCACACCAGTCGGGCAGAGAACGACGAGATCCCCGGGCTTGGTCAACTGGTCGAGAGGTGCGACCAGGCCGTCGAGAGCACGTAAACTGAACTCGGGCTCGTATTCAGAGTAGAAGTCGTCCTCTTGGAAGGCGGACACTTCTCCAGGCTGCGCATCGAGCCACTCTCGCTTCCAAGCTGCCACCTCGTCTGGCGAGACTGGACATTGCATGAGGGTAGGCGTCTTTTCCTCGCCTCCCAGAACCAATACCCAGAGCTTGTTGGAGTGCTCGAGCCAGTCGATGAATTTCACGTCTCTCCCATGAGAACACTTCTTCATCTGGCTTCCCAGCTGCTGGATATGGTCGATTCCGACTGGTGTCCCATTCTTGATATCCATCATAGCCTTTAGCAGAGTGTCTTGAGCCATCCGCTTATGAATAGCCTCAAGCTCACCGCGAAGCCTAAGACGAACCTCGGGGGGGCTTTCGGCGATCCGGGGCGAGAGCGCATCTGCCTCCTCCATCAGCCCCCTCCTGGTTGGATCTTGAATGACCTGTTCGCGAAGCTCCGCAGGGACGAGGCTGTCAACGCCTAGCTGATCTGACAAGCTGCGCGCTTTGGCTTTCTGGGTCCATTCCCATAGCTCAGTCACGCGACCCTCTATTTGGCAAACCCGGAACGCGCGTCGGTACGTCTCCCTCAAGCCCTTGAGGGAGGTGAACTGTTGTCGGCGAGACACAGCCTCAAAGCTGGCCAAGGCTGTCATGTCAGCCCTTTCAACCGCCCACGCATTCTCGGCATCTTGAAGCGCCGTGAGGGTCTTGTCCCCTACCACCCATCCGCGTTCCCAACCGGTGTATACGACGATCGACCGCCAGCGACTTGCCGTGGCGATGAAGGTGACGTTGTCTGCCTCCCTGAACAGATCAAGGGATATGTCGATGAGGTCGAGGCAGCGCTGCAGGAGATGAGCCGAGGGCGAAAGCTCAAACCAGCGGTAAATCGCACAGCTTTGCATCTGGCGCGTATTGGCAGCCTCTACAAACCGTAAGTGCTTCATATACAGAGCCACTGATTTGTCAAAGCAAGCCAGACACGGCTCCCACGCCTTGGGGTCAGTCTCTTTCATGGGCAGCGTGAGCTCCATCCCTTGCACTTGGAATAGGCCGGCCATGCGAATGTCTCCATCTTCCGAGTCGGATTCCAACTCATTGACAAAAGTCAACATTCTCTCCATCCAGTACCGTCTTTGCTCGGTTTGGAGAGTCCTTATCTGAACAACGATCATCTCCGTTTTCTGTGCCCCCTGGAGAGTCAACCCAGCGGCTCTGTCTCGCGTCGTCTCGGTATCGGCAAAGGAAATGATTTCTTCCAAGTCTTTTGGGTCCGAGTTGTTTTGCTGGTACAGTTCGAGCTTTGCCTGTAGGAGAGCGTTGCGGGCTGTAGCTGCGTCGCTGGGAAACGTCTCTTGAAAGATCTCGACCGCTCGGGCTGCCCGATCGTGTGCCTTGCGATAATCATGCAGCTGAGAGTATGCTTGGGATGCAAGGTACGGCGCGATGCCCCTCAGCCACCTGCAATCTCCCTCTCTAAGCGTGGTGTCGAGAGCCTCAGCTGCCTCAACGGCACTCGCGGCCTTGCCGGAGTGGGCGAGCCACATACTTATCAGACCCACGCGGCCAATATGGGTCAGAAACACTGCTCCTGCTTGATGTGCTAACTCATCTCTGATGTGGGACAGCGACATCTGTAGCTCGAAGGCAATCCATTGTGGGATATGGGCCAAGAACGCGTGGATGGCTGTCTGATATGACGCCATGGAATCACTGGCCTGGTACCTGGCAAAGTAGCACTTCAACTCGTCGAGCAGCTCGTCCGTCAAATATTGATGATCCTTCTTGAGGGCTCGGCTGACTTGCTGGAACCTCAAATCCATCACCCCCACGGCGTGGCCTTGATCAATGTAAATCTTTTTTGCCGACGTTTCTATTTCGGCAAGGTAAGCTTCGACAAGCCTCTCGCTGGCCTTGTCTGCAAGAAGAACCATTGCGTTTGCCTTCAAGAGTGGGGGAAGATCTGGTGAACTGAGGAAGCGTTGCATCATCCCGGACCAGGTTTCAAAGTCCAAAGTCGTGATACCCACTCTCGTAGCGGATTCCAAGAATGCACTATAAGCCTGCAAAATCTCAAAGGATTCCCGGTGGCGGCTCGCAGAGACCAGCCTGTCGTAGGTGGGCCGCAGCCAGGAGATTAGAGCTTCGAGCTCGGCAGGGGCAATAGGTTGATGGTGAAGGCATGATAAGACACGCATCCTGGAATAGCATAGAGCAATATCAATCTGTTGTTGGATAAGCAGTCAGTATTCTTCCAAATCAATAGGGTAGACTAATGGGACAGGACTCACGGTTGTCGGCTCGAGCTCTTCGAGAGCCGCAAAGTCTGAAGTCTGGAGACGCAGCTCTTCTGCTTCCTGGAGGGGTGCATCAAAGGAAGCAGTGACGAATAGCTTGAGCCTGCAGACTTCTATCCTCATTTGGATGCCCAGTCGCTCTTCTCTGGTTGTTGCTGTACCAACAGGGCCGGGGAGGTTGTCCAACTCGTCGAGGAGGACGGTCAGGGCATCTCGCCAATAACCCTGAGTTTTGATGACTCTTGAGAGTTCCAGCACGGGTTCAAGGCGATCAGATGCCGTCTTGAGAAAATCGCGCAACAGTGCCGCGGCCTCTTTGTACTCAGCTCTATCGGCGTGAAAGCGGCTTCGCGCGAGGGCATCCGGCCAAGTCGCCATCGCTTGGGTCCGGTGGTTGAGTTTTGACGAGGGTGATACCGAGGAGGAGTTGATGGGCATGTGCTCGGCGACACGTGTTCATCATGAAGGTTGTCCCTTGCAGGTTCATCAAAAGAACCAATAGCGAGGCGGCCTCCTCAGCCTGATTCTGAATGTGCAATGCAGCCCGATTCCACGTGAGCCAACGCCGAATGGCCAATCCCCGCTGTACCGGAGAGCGCGGGGTAAGAATGCAACCACCTTGATATCCCCCGTCTGGAGCATCCTGCGGTGTACTCAGTATGGAATTGACCGAGTCGGCGGCATTGGAGAGCCGATATTGTCAGTTCGAATTCGACGGCGGCTCCGGCAACTTGGGTCAGCGCAACCAGAATGACACGGATACTAGGACTAAAGTCACCCACATCGAGCTCTTCGGCAACGGCATCATCGGTACCGTCGTGTCTCTGGCGTACGGAACTTGGCAAGGACAGCCTGCAGCGCTCTTGGTGCTTCTTTTCAGCCTGCGCGGACGTGAGAATGGCTATTTGCGCGTGAGAAGAGCTCAAATCTACATCACGTTCAGATCCCGAACACCCGGCGACAGTTATCCCGTCGTCCGATTAATCCAACCCACTAGCAAGCGCGTGCCTGACTCGGGAGCAGCTGGGACCCCTAATGGGGCTCCCGATGTCAGGGCTTCGAGCCAATTTACCCCGTGGACCCAGGGCTCTTTTGCTATTAAAGCTTCTCCCTGGTCTGAGAAGTCGCAGTCGGAGCTGCACCAGGTCTTGATGGAGCTCGCATTGCCACGTGGATCCCCGCCGAACATCTGCGAGTCGATCCCTGTGGCAACCGTCCTGACATTCTCCAGCCCGTTCGTGGCATTTGTCAAAGCCGAAGCTCATCTTCCTGCTCCAATCCGCAAGCTCAGAGCCTTCCCTTGGTCCAAGGATGACCCTGTGCTGTTCGATGGCATTACTCCCAAGGGCAGGGGAGTTGCCAGCACCGATTTTTCGAGGCTGGGAGACTCTGGTCTGGAAGAGTTTATGATGGACTGTCTGGGCCCTTTATCGACCCTCGATCACGTCTCAATCTCCTCGACAGCTGGACCCTATACTTCTACCGAAGGAAGAATCAACAAGCCACTTGCGCCGATGTCATCACGCCAAGTATACCGAGTTCACGGCATACCTTCCTCATGCTCCAGTGACACCTTTGTTCGGTTGCTGTCGCTCGCCTTATCCGTACCGGATGTCGCTATCCACATCAAAGCCTTTTCGACGCATCACCGCCTGGAAGAGAATGTGGCAGTCGTATCGTTTGACTCTGAACCAGCCGAGTTAAAACTTTCATCGCCAAATGGGCGCTGGCACTTCACACTCCCATCCCAGCTCTGGCTACCAGCACAAGGTTCCTCAGCATCAAAGGGCGCTGCTGATAACGACCCGGTGAAGGAGAAAGACGTCGCTTTGCACTTTGACACCGACTTCCACGGCTTCACGCAAATTGGAATGAGTCTCGATGCTCATTTGAGCGCCAACGTCGAGTAGGTCATACATAACCCCGTTGCAGCGTAAATTTGCTGACTTGCGGGACTTGGCGTAGCATCATCGCCATTCATGGACTGGGTGGACATGCTTTTGGGTCCTTCAAAGAACGAGGTGGCCACTACATGTGGCTTCACGAGACTCTCGAGTCTGATCTTGTCAAGATTCGAGAGTTTGGACAGGACATCCGACCAAGCATCCTTATATACGGCTACGATGCTCGTGTTGATAAAAGCCAGACCTTCCAGAGCATGGAAGACCTGGCAATTGAACTCAGAATGCAGCTTCGAGGGATACGGCAAAAACACCCAACTAGACCTCTCATCTTCATCGGCCATAGCCTGGGCGGTTTATTGATCAAGGAGCTTCTCATCCAGTGTGCCGAACCAGAAGCCAATGCCACCGAATCAGCCATCCTCGAAGCGACAATAGGAGCATTGTTCTTCGGCGTTCCTAACAAGGGGATGGACGTCACCGCCCTCCTTTCCATCATTGGAAGCCAGCCAAACTCGGAGTTCCTCACTTCATTGGGTGTCGGCTCTCCTGTCCTAGCCAAGCAAGCCGAGTTATTCCCCAGGAGCTTTCGCTCTGACCAGGCTATCATTTACTCGTTCTATGAAACGTGCCTTTCTAACACGGCAGAGAGAGTATGTTGCTCCCCGCCCCCAATATGAGTCAACCTGTCGAGATATGGCTGCGCATTAACACATAGCGTCGAGCAGGTTAATGGGAAACTGAGCTTGACAGGCGACTGCGTTGTGCTTGTCGATAAGGAATCTGCCACGCACAGTCGCCCGTGGGAAATGAACAAACACTTCATTATTCCCATTCAGCGTTCGCACGCTGACTTGATTAAGTTTAACAAGTACAGCCCGGATTATGAGACAATACGCAATTGCATCGTAGACATTCTTGCCAGACAATTTAAACGTTAGCAATAGTTACATAGCTCTAGTCCTAGGTACTTGGGAATAGGTATTATATGTAAAAAGGCTTATAAGTAATTATATTACCTAATTATTAACTATTAATTAGTAAAGCAAGTTATAGCTTACTAAGTATTATTAAATAAGTAGTATTTCCTATAAGTATAACCTTGCCCTTAACTTAGTAATTATAAAGCTTATAATTATAAAGCTATTATATCTTAATATCCTTAGCTTTATATTAAATATAAATATAATTTAAATAATTTTCTATAAGTAATAAATTCTTAGCTTATTACTATAAGCTTTATAGCTATAGGCTTATTATTAAAGTACCTTTTATAACAATCTAGGGTCCTTGTACTGTGCTGTACCTAATAAGGGTCCTTTATTATAGTATAAGTTCTTCTGGGCAAGGATTTTTCAGCCCAACCTCCGTAGGCTGCCACACCCTTCCAGCCCGGCTCGCTTATCTATCCATTCATGTCCTCTCTCTGCCTCTCTTCGGTGCCAAGCAAGCCACACCTGTTAGCTTTAGCTGCGCCCGGAATAACCCCGCGTTCTTTTCTCGTTACCCCTCATCAACAATACAGCCCACGCGTTCCTTAGTTGCCTCGAACACAGTAGACTATCTCGTGTGCTCCGTTCCGAACCCACGCAAAAGAGAACTCTGCGGTGCATCTGACCGACACTGGATAGGATAGCGCCTCCAAACCGGTCAATTGTAGCGCGTCGACCGACAGCATACCTACCGAGGTTACTCCCGTCGATTCCTCCCCAGCGGCCCTGGATTGTTGTCAGGCACCTCCTTTATTTACCCCTTGTATATTCAGGATCGCCGATCAGACCTCTCGATGCGCCTAATCAACGTTAAAACGTTGAGGCTAGAGGTCTTTCTCGACGACAAGACTCCTCCGTACGCCATACTATCACATACCTGGGGAAACGACCACGAAGAGCTCACTCTCCGCGATGTTGAAAAGGGAAATATTGACAAACCGGGCACCGGATCTGTCAAGTTTCAGGGGTGTTGCCGACAAGCCGAGAAGGATCGCCTCGAATACGCTTGGATTGACACTTGCTGTATTGATCAGACCAACCTGGTAGAGCTGAGCGAGGCTATCAACTCCATGTTTCGATGGTATAGGGAAGCAGACGTCTGTTATGCCTATCTGTCTGACGTCCCTGATGGCGACGAATGGCGGAGGCTTGGATCCAAGTTCCGGACAAGTCGGTAGTTCCGGAGAGGATGGACCTTGCAAGAGCTGCTTGCACCCAAGCGCTTGTTATTCTACGATTCGGAGTGGCGCCATCTCGGGAACAAAGGAAATATGCGGACCGCCATTGGGGAAATTACCGGCGTGCCCAGTCAATTTTTGCTAGGCATTAATAACTTCCGTTTTGCAAGCGTTGCGCAGCGCATGTCATGGGCTGCGCAAAGAGACACAAAGAGGAAAGAAGGTCTTGCATACTGCCTCCTGGGCATCTTCGATATAACGATGCCCATGATATATGGGGAGGGCGGTGAGCAGGCTTTCCTCCGGCTGCAAGAACAGATCATGAAGAAGACGAGGGACGATTCCATCCTGGCATGGGGCCTCAGCATCAAGGGACTGCCCACCAGCGACTCCGACCAAGTCACAGCCGGGAGGATTCTGGCTGCTGCCCCGTCAGATTTTGCGAATTCCGGGCATGTTGTCTCCCACAAACGATCCACGGCACTGAACTCTTTCGACATTTCTGGTGGCAGCCTTCGAATCCACCTATCGCTGCTTACCACCTCCGCTGGTAAGACCATTGGCCTGCTTGGTTGCGGCCCCGAGCACAATACCCAACAAGTAGTGGGGATTCCTCTTGCCAAGATAACGTTAGAATCGTTTGACCACTACGTTAGGCCAAGTGGAAGCCGTTCAATACTGTTACCGGCCTCTGTGTCTAGCACTTCTCCCAAGCTCATCTACATCAAGAACGAGAGCCAGAGCAACAAGCCTGCGGACACGAACCGGCATTACTGGCTCTACGATGAAGATGAATTTACCAAACTCAACCTGGATTTGGTTGACGTGGCGCCTCAATCTTGCTGGGACGAAGAGCAGGCTTTGATCATGTCAACAGTCGAATCCGATGATGGTGCTACGCATCGAATCTTGGCTCGACTCCGCCATAACCAGGAAGGGTCTCGGGACTTCGTGATCTTGCTCGAGCTCAAAAAGGAGGCTACTTGGACTGGAGCTGCCGAATGCTACGTCATGATATGCCGCCGAGGCACCCCGTTAGTAGAGCTGGCCAGGAATCTTGAGTACCTAGCTCATCAAGCATTTGGGAAGAGAAGTGCCAGCAAGGGTTTGCTGCACCTACGTGTGACATTGGACACCGATGCGCATCCAATGTTCATCATTAGATCAGAAGAAGCGCCTCATCCGCCAGATGTCACTGTTGATGCAACAAAAGAGTTGCAAAAGTCAGATACTATCGTATCAATCTTTGAAGATGCACGCAAAGGAATCTCTGCAGATGAGCAGCCATCTGGCCTCACGAGGCTAGTCAACCTTGCTGTTTCCTTCTTACTTTACATTATTGCCTGGCTCAACGCCTCTGCTAACCAAGTCGTCCTACGGGTATATGGGTTGAACCCTGAACTACTCAACCACACCTACCAAGAGGGCTTACTAAGTGGAGGAGAGAGGTTTGTCACAGATATTGGCAAATTGGTGGAGCATGACCCCGTCCTGGAGCACTTCTTCAACAACAACAAGAACTTCGTCAAAGGCCTGGCCCAGAAAGCTGCAGACCTAGCAGGGGATTCGGGCACACCGCTCGGCGACAAGGACCTGTTGTCCAAAGTAATTAAGGTGTCCTTGCATCAGCAGGTCATATACTGCGGTAAGATAAAATGCAGTTTTCATAAACAGTCTGCTGATTGATTTACTCTTGCAACCTGACAGATAACAGCACTTCAATGAAGCGCCAGGACCGGTGGGGCAGTTAAAAGAAACTCGTTTAACGAATTGCTAATATTACTATACAGATTCTTCCTAACGGTAAAGGCATTGCTTTATGCTTTATTAACAGAGATACTAATAACTCCTCTAACCTAATGCCTGAGGGGATTATAAAGGTTATAAACCCCATGCCATAGTAGCCAGGTAGTAATAGTTACATTAGCACGTCTCTAAAACTTAAAGTGCTTAAGCTACTGGTTTATAGTAAGATTAAAGCTAAGAGCTTAAAGAGGCTACTACTTATCTTAATTATAACCAGCTTTTAAAATACCCAGCCTATAGGTATTTATAGGTACTTATTTTATAAAGGTAAGTACCTAAAGATATCTATTTTAAATACTTACCTATAGGCAAGTACCTAGATAATATAATTATATAGATA